>JAPQWV010001838.1:0-71609 GCA_027422505.1 Craterostigma plantagineum | reverse complement strand
TGGTTTGGGAGTCTTTAAATAAGTCGTAGGGCTTTAACCTTTGGATTATTCGGGAGGATTTCTAGGGTTAACCGATTGGTTGTGTCGGGAGGTTTCTTCGTTTGCATAAATTGCTCGTTTTTATCTAATTCATCGTAGCAAATTGTCTTAACTCTAACAAATTGGTCCGACCTGCCGCGCCATGACTCGCTCGACGGATCAGCGCTTCGAAGCGTAGAGAAGACAATGGATTCGTTTGCTACGGACCTAAAAATCTCACAGCATCCAACGGCGAATTGTCCCGCCGCATGGATGAATACTGGCACTGAGTCGACACGCTTCCCAACAAGAGAATCGGACTCGTCAGCAAACGTGGATCCGCCTCCTCGTGCACCAGGCGACAATCTGTCGGCTATGGTTCAACGCCGGGGTGGAGCTTCCAATCTTCAATGGGAACGGATTCCTCGGTTGGGTTTCTCGAGCAGATCAGTACTTTTTACTCAACCAAAACCCCACCATCGCAGGTGATTTCATGCGCCATGATTTGTATGGAGGATGTGCACAACCTTGGTTTCGCTGGGTCTTGGACACTCACCCGGCTATTACGTGGACTGATCTGAAACAGAAAATCATTCATACTTTGATGACAAACATGTCGGTCGACCGGTGGCACACGTCTATCTAGCATCCGACAAACGGGGGTTATTCACGATTATTTTCATGAGTTCATCGGGATGGTAGCAACTTATCTGAGATACCGCGACACCAACATCTCGACTTTTTCTTATGGGAATGCACCGGGTTCTTCGTAATGAAGTTTCGGTTCTTAGTCCCTACTCGGTGGAACACGCGTATGACTTGGCTCGTGGAGTAGAGCGAAAACTTTTAGCTTCACAAGACGGGGACTATGCAAACATGATCTCAAGCTCTCCGGCTCCCTCTCGTTCGGGACACTCGACTCCACAATCACTCAAAGGCCAACGTCTCACGCTCCTATACAAACTGCGGCTACCCGAGATGCACATTCGACGGATCGCTACACACTGCCTCACATACGGGGCACTAGCATGCACAACGAGCAGTCTCAACGCCATCGTCCTTTCCAACGCCTCTCGGATCGTGATTTTCAGGAGCTACGCGAGAAAGGGCTATGCTTTCGTTGTCGCCAACCTTTCATCAAGGGTCACGTTTGTTCGAAGAAAGAACTAAGGATGCTTATTGGAGGGGAGGATGAGGCTCCATTTGATTCTTCCTTTACAGAATTGCAGGCGTATGATGTGAGCAATATGAGGGAGGAACTGCTCGAAGGCAATACTGAGAGTAACTGGACGATGTTTGACGATAGAAGCAGAGTTTCGTCGACTTTTTCCAGATTTCCGCCTTGAGGACAAGGCTTTTTTTCGGGAGGGGGGTAATGTTAGGCGCTAATAGATGAGTTGGGCCGAAGAAGTTTAGAAGTTGGGCCTAGTGGATCGTAGAGAATCAGCTAGAAGATTCATCTTTATAGCATATAATATATTTATTTAAGAAGATTTAGTTTCCTTATTCTTAGCTTAGTTGGTTTGGGAGTCTTTAAATAAGTCGTAGGGCTTTAACCTTTGGATTATTCGGGAGGATTTCTAGGGGTTAACCGATCGGGTTGTGATCGGGAGGTTTCTTCGTTTGCATAAATTGCTCGTTTTTATCTAATTCATCGTAGCAAATTGTCTTAACTCTAAAGACACCTCCTAATAACAAATGATCGCACCACCATGTTGCTTTGTCGCCATATGTATTCCATGGCTTGCTTGAATTGGCACTAATCTGTAAGGCTATAGAAGATGATTCCATGTTATTTCCTTGTACAGGGTCTCCTCATTGCAAATCATCGAATAGACTTGTCTGTGACTTGGCAAAGGAGCCATCATGAGGATTTGTGATCTCATTTGAGCATACCCATCATTGAGTCCCATTAGAAATTGCATCATCTTAAGTTGATCCCCAAAATCCATATGTTCTTGCGATACATTGTTGGATGGGGATGGAATGAGGCTATCGTATTCATCCCATAATTCCCTCAGCTTAGAATAATACTCGGTAACAGATGTTGTACCTTAAGTAACTGTATTGATTTGGCGATATAGGGCAAAGAGTCTTGCGCCATTTACTTTGTCGAATCGCTCCTTTAAATACTTCCAAATCAGATGAGCAGACTCGCAATAGGTTACTCCTTGAAATAGGTTACGTGATAGGGAGCGATGAATCCACGATTTCACCAAGGCGTGGCATCTTTTCCACTGTCCCTTCAATATTTGATCCTTTTCTGGTTCTTTACATGTACCATCAATAAACCCCAGCTTGTTCTTCGCTTCCAGTGCCACTATCATCTCTCGGCTCCAACTTTATAGTTTTCCCTCCCCTTCAGTACTTTAGTCACTAGGTCGAGACTTGGTGTGTCAGATGGGTGTAGGTGGAGTGGATCGCTGAAATCGAGGATCGCCTGTTTCTTTGGTTCTTGATCTTTATTCATTTCCTCTGCCATGAAGTGAGAGATTTCTTCCCTCAATTGCTTTTTGCAGCAGCGTTAGTGTCTCGATTCAAGAGCGCGAGTGCTCTGATACCATGTCAGTTTTGAGAGAAGGAGAAAATAGAAACGTAATCCATCAAGAAGAATGGTACAGACTTGCGTTTTTACCCATATACAGCACTTACCTTTACTTCCCTGTATATATATTATAAAATACAGAAACTAGCTATAATACATTTAAACATACAAATCAGCCTCACTACAGATACACTCTTTCACTTCAATATTATTCTTTACATGGTGTAGTTGAAAAGTTGGAGATAATTAATTTCTACATGTTTGAGAATTTTTATTTTTTATTTCCTACATGCTTTGAGAATTTGTTGGAGAATTTATTGTTTTCTACTTGCTTTGGGAATTTCTTGGTGTTTAATATAGAAAAGTCGTTGGACCTTCACAACCATAAAATTATTTAACAGGCCCAATGAATAAATAGGGTTTTTTTACTTCATCTTCCCCACGCCACCCACTTCATCTTCTTCCCATCTTATTAACAAACATCATTTAATCTGTGGAGGGAATGAATCGCCGATATCTCGGCTGATAGGCCAATATATCGTCCGTGCCGACCCGACCCGACCGATATCTCGCTGCGACGGCCGAGATCTCAACGCGACAGAATCATAACCGCGCAACCTGTATCTTTGGCGCGGCGGACGGCGATCCCGTTATGGAGCGGCCGCGACGGCCGAGATAGCGCCGCGACGACGAACCAGGACCCGTATTGAGCTGAGCTGAGGTGAGGTAAGGGTGAGGAGACCTATGCGTATGTCATGTGTGTTTTTTTTTTTGTGGGTTTGGGCTTTAGGTGTTTTTTTGGGCTGTATGTGATGTGGGGATGTGGAGGGTTGTCGGTTGTGGCTGTGGTGGGTGTTGGGCTTAGATTTTTTTTATTTATTTGGCCTGCGGATAACCGATCGGGTAATTCGAGTAGAAATTTGCTACCCGAAACCCGACCCAACGTAAGTAATCGAGTATCTGGTTTGAACCCTATACTTGATTTAAACCCGATTTTTCAGCTCCGATTGGGAAAAACACGATCGGGTCGGGTTGAGTACCCGTTACCGACATGCCCACCCCTACACCAAATGGCGCATAGACCTATTAAAGATTTTAAATAACATTTTTTTCTCAATAACATTAAAAATTGTGGCTTTATTTTTATTTCTCAAAAGAAATAACTGTCGGGATAGGCGAGCCTGAGACTCGCCGGAGGTAGCCGGAAATGTGGCTGGTCGAAACAGAAATGAGAAGCTGAAGATCTGAGCTGATGAAGTCGCGAGCTTCAGTGGCCGTCGGATCGTTGCAGCGAGATCTGATGGTCACGATTGAAAGGTGGACGTTTAAACGAGGACCGTTGGATGACGCGCGAAGATTGATGAATGGCCCATATTAGAAGATAAGCAATGAGGCGGATAATGGATATGGACCGTTAGATCATGAAGATCAGACGGCTGTAACTGAAGGTGCTTTTTCACGTATAAAGTTGTCACACAAACTTATGCTGGGTCACGTTTTAAGCATGGACGACGTGGCAGAATCTGGGACGCGGATCAGATCTAATGGACGGTGCGGATCAAACGGGCAGCATGTTTATTTCGTTTCCTGTTCTTATAAATATCAGATTGCATGTTTCGACCTAGCATCTTTGAGCCTCTGTATAGTTTCGTAGATTGAGAATCTCAGTGACTGATAAACACGAAAGTTGTAGAGGGCACGGCGGTCTGTAAACTTCGTGTTGGAATTAATATGAAATGAAGCTCGGTTGATCCGTTGACGTAGGCCAAAGTCTGGGCAAAACCACGTAAATCTATTTTCAAGTGTGTGAGTTTTTGCATTTTCTTTGATTCGATTGAGCTCAAAAGTGCTCAATTCGATTCTTAAACACTTGCAAACATTAAAATACATTGAAACCTCGTTCGAGAGGTGTCCATTCATAACAAGTGGTGCGGTGAGCGTGGATCGAAGGAGCTCGATTCCGGGAGAAATGGCCACGATGACTAAGCTCGAAATGGAGATCTTCAATGGTACTAATGATTTTGGGCTGTGGAAGCTCAAAATGAAGGCCGTGCTCATGGAGAAAGGCTTGGAGGAAGCTTTGAAACCGGATGCCAAAATGCAGCCATCGACACTAACCGCGGATCAAAAGAAGATCAAGGAGAAGGCGTTCTCAGCCATGATCCTCTGCCTCTCGGATAATGTTCTTCATAAGGTGGCAAGTGAGACCTCGACGGAGGAGCTATGGAAGAAAATGGAAGCACTTAACATGACCAAATCGTTGGCAAGACGGCTCTACCTCAAACAAGCTCTTTATAGGTTTCAAATGGGGGAAAAATCTGCTATTGAGGAGCAGATTAACCATTTTCAAAAGCTCATATTGGATTTGCAAAATGTTGGAGAGGAGATCAAGGATGAGGATCAAGCGTTGTTGCTCTTGTGCTCGTTGCCTAAGAGCCATGATTACTTCATGGAGGCTCTTCTTTATGGAAGAGAGAAGCTTAGCATGGAGAATGTGATGGCAGCCCTAAGCACTAAGCAACTCATCACAAGGATCATTCCAAAGGTGAGCCAAATTCGGCCGAAATGCTCAATATACAACATAAGTCCAATTTGAGGTGGAATAAGAGCAAGGGGGAAGGAGGTTGCTGAGTCTAGGAGGTGTTTCAATTGCAATGAGGTGGGTCCACTTCAAGAGAAATTGCCCAAAGTTGCAAAATCGGGGAAGTTCCAAACAAACTAGCCATGTTGATGATGGCTTTGAGTATGCCGAGGTGTTAGCCATTTCCGAGGAGGAGAGGAGGGAAGAATGGATCCTAGACTCAGGGTCTAGCTTCCATATAACCTGCAACAAGGAGTGGTTGCACGAGTTCAAGGAGCTAAGAGGCAAAACGGTGAAGGTAGGTGACGGGAAAAGCTTTGAGGTTAGAGGCTATGGTTCCGTGAGAATGAGGCTTGCAAGTGGGGTGTTGAGCATCCTCAAGGAGGTCAGGTATGTCCCTGAACTTAAGAGAAATCTTATATCCATAGGTGCTTTGGATAGGAAAGGATTTAACACCCAAATTGCAAGAGGAAAGTTGCTAGTCAAAAGGCAAGGTAGGCTGATTCTGTCAGGCAGAAGACGGTGCTGTATCTACGTGCTCGAAGGATGTTCTGTGGAGGCAAAGGCACGCCGTGAAACTAGGAAACGTGGTGGTTCAAATGGTGTGGGAGAGGTGCCCCAGAAAGCTCGGGAAGAGGTAGAAACTGGCCGGCCAAAACAGGACCTCAAAGCTGAAATTCTGAAAACTGCTACTAAAGCTGAGCAGTTCGAGACAGGGTTTCGCGACGCGATTTCCGAGCCCGAGATGGAGTTGTTCGTGCCACGAAACGAATGAAACTCAAGACCACATGTCAGGGAAGATCTTGAGGTGGAGAACAGCTCAAGCATTAGCAAGGAAAGCAGAGAAAAATCGACGGAAAGATGGGCTGGTAACACAGTTTCTTCAGAAACTGATAAAACTGGTTTTGCAGTTTTTCGTGCAGCTGAGGCCGTGGATGCGTGTAAGGGCAAGATGAAGATGTTTCCTAGCTGGGGAAGAGTTCATGAGGTAGCTCAAGTGGCTAGGTGGAGGATTCTTCGAGCCAAACGAAGGAAGTGCGCTCAAGAGCCACGAGTCGATTCCAAGTGGGAAATTTTCAATCCTACTTGGGATCGGCAAGTTCACTCTTGAAGCTCGCAGCTCCTAGGGGAGCTGGTTGATCAACCGAGCAAGGGCGTATTTGTGACACCCGGGGCCGATGAGGGCGGGGAGTGATCGCCGGTGCCAGAGAAGTGCACGGACAAGGAGCGGCTCCTGGCAGGCTTCTAGGCGAAGGGGTACATGAACGAACCGATCCGACACCCGAATGAGAGGGGATCCTGAGACTGACAATGTATGGGCGTGTCAGGCTACGAATCGTATAAAAGAATTGATAGTATACTCATATCACCAAGGTCGACCTACCTTTTCGGGAGTCCATCCGAAAGAACTTCGAAGTTAAGCGTGCTTGACTTGAAGCAATCTTAGGATGGGTGACCCCTGGGAAGTTTGCCCAGGGTGCGTGTGAGCGAGGACGAAGCACGCTGGAAGGTTAAATGGTGGTACAGTGGGGCCAGACTATCAGTCGGAGTATGGTGGGCCCAACCTACTGGTCCCAGTAGGGACGGATGCTACAGTGACACCCGGTATGGGACGGGATGCCACAGGTGGTATCAGAGCACAACCTCTCGCAGTACGGTGCTGGTTCGGGGACGAACCAGGCGGAAGCTGGTGGGCATGTGACACCCGGGGCCGATGAGGGCGGGGAGTGATCGCCGGTGCCAGAGAAGTGCACGGACAAGGAGCGGCTCCTGGCAGGCTTCTAGGCGAAGGGGTACATGAACGAACCGATCCGACACCCGAATGAGAGGGGATCCTGAGACTGACAATGTTATGGCGTGTCAGGCTACGAATCGTATAAAAGAATTGATAGTACTACTCATATCAACCAAGGTCGACCTACCTTTCGGGAGTCCATTCGAAAGAACTTCGAAGTTAAGCGTGCTTGACTTGAAGCAATCTTAGGATGGGTGACCCCTGGGAAGTTTGCCCAGGGTGCGTGTGAGCGAGGACGAAGCACGCTGGAAGGTTAAATGGTGGTACAGTGGGGCCAGACTATCAGTCGGAGTATGGTGGGCCCAACCCTACTGGTCCCAGTAGGGACGGATGCTACAGTGACACCCGGTATGGGACGGGATGTACATATTGATCGAGGTGGAGCTTTGATGGGGTTTCGAAGCTCATGAAGTGTGATTCTCATAACAGAAAACAGAGACGGGGCTGACTTTTGGTGAAGTTTGGGGCGAATTTCCGGGCATTTCTGGGCAGCTAAGACGATTCCGGGAGTTGGGTTCACGAGTATGCAGTCTCGATGTGGAGATTGTTGGGATAGGCGAGTCTGAGACTCGCCGGAGGTAGCGGGAAGTCGCCGGAAATGTGGCTGGTCGAAACAGAAAATGAGAAGCTGAAGATCTGAGCTGATGAAGTCGCGAGCTTCAGTGGCCGTCGGATCATTGCAGCGAGATCTGATGGTCACGATTTAAAGCTGACGTTTAAACGAGGACCGTTGGATGACGCGCGAAGATTGATGAATGGCCCAGATTAGAAGATAAGCAATGAGGCGGATAATGGATATGGACCGTTAGATGAAGATCAGACGGCTGTAACTGAAGGTGCTTTTTCACTTATAAAGTTGTCACACAACTTATGTTGGGTCAAGTTTTAAGCATGCACGATGTGGCAGAATCTGGGTCGCCGGATCAGATCTAACGGACGGTGCGGATCAAAACGGGCAGCATGTTTATTTCATGTCATGTTCTTATAAATATCAGATTGCATGTTTCGACCTAGCATCTTTGAGCCTCTATAATTTCGTAGATTGAGAATCTCAGTGAGTGATAAACACGAAAGTTGTAGAGGGCACGGCGGTCTATAAACTTCATGTTGGGATTTATACGAAAGGAAGCTCGGTTGATCCGTGGACGTAGGCCAAAGTCTGGGCCGAACCACGTAAATCTGTTTTCAAGTGTGTGTGAGTTTTTGCATTTTCTTTGATTCGATTGAGCTCAAAAGTGCTCAATTCGATTCTTGAACACTTGCAAACAGTAAAATACATTAAAACCTCGTTCGAGAGGTGTCCGTTTCACAACAATAACAAAGTAAGTTCCTTTAGTATCCGTGCAATCAAGATGGTTGTCCCCTCCATATGTAAATTGTGCTTTAGTTGGCGAATAAAAACTAAATTGGTGTGTTCGAAATAATATGTAAAAAGTGATGATGCAACATTTGAATATTTGTCGTCAAACGCGTATAAATAAGGGTTTGAATATCAAATTTCAAAGGCATGCATTAAATAAATAAATAAATAAATAGTGACAGGGTTTCTCTTGAAACTAACTAGATTAATTATAAGACAATCTCCACTCGGAAAACTCATTCTCAAACTCAAACTCATTCTCAAACTCATATTGCAGTAATTCTTCTCCAACAGACAAAACAATTCTCAAACTCAAAAGACCATTAGTGTAATATTTTTCTACCAGATTTTTTAATATTACTCATGTAATTTACAACTTTACTAATTAGATCACAATTATTTTTAAAATTCGATTAAAAAATAATAATGTCACAAAATTAATATAAACTATTTTTCATATAAAAAACATAGCAAAAAATATTTCTTAATAATAGAGTTCTTTCATATATTTTTCTTAGAAACCATTCGATTCCTACATTTATAACATACTAATTTAATCAAACAACAAATGAAATTTAATTAGAAATAGAAAGGCCAAACCAATGAAACATAGACAAACAATAATGAAAAGAATAATTAATGTCACTGTTCTCGCCACCAACAAATTTAAAAAATCGTCCTCTTCCTCAGTTCAATCGACCCACACGCACCTTTATAATATAGTTATTATTTGTTCTATTTCTGATATGGATGTCTTTAATAATTAAAGAAAGAAAAGGACTCCAATGCAAATTGGAAAGAGCAAACGCATCTTGGTGGAGCAAACGCATATTTCGGTCTGTTTGATGAGAGAGAAACATAAAATCGCATTTTGAGTTTGATTTGAAGTACGGTTGGAGTGATTTTACCTCATATTTTGAGTTTTGAAGATGCTCTAAGGTCATTTTTTCCCTCCCTTCTCACTTAAAAACCCTAGCTCCTCCAGCCGCCACCACCAAAAACCTTCCCTCTCCTCCCCCTCCTCCATTAATGGAGGTAGGGGGAGCTCTCTTCTTTTCTCTTCTTTTTTACTGTTTTATTTTCTATTTCTTTTTACATATTTAAAAAAAAAAAAAAAAAAAAATTACGTGCCGCCACCATCGCCTACCACCGCTGCCACCATAGCCCACTGCCGTTGCCACTGTCGCCAACCGACCACCGCGCCCACTGTCTGCATCCACAGCACGCTTCCACCGCTTCCACCACCGCCTTCACATGACCCGTCGTCGTTGTTGCCCCTCACCTATCGCCCATGGCCAGCCGGCGCTGCCAAGGGAAGCTGCCAGCTACCCAGCTCGCGCCGCCCGTCCGTCGCCAGGACTCACCGGCAGCCCGGCACCCGCCCTCCCATCGCTGTCTAGAGTCTCCCAGTTTGTGGGACCTCGTCTCTCCCGATCCGAGGATCGGGAGCCCTTTCTCCCTTGTGGAGCCCCCAGTCCAACGTAGACAAAATTCAGAAGTCGAAAATCAAGTTAAAATGAAGAGTATCGTGGATTTAGCTTAATAGCTTTTTCTGTTATAGGTTCTTTAGTTCTTGGTCGTAGATAATGGGTTTAGTTTTCTGTTGGTTTTTTGTCCCTTGTGGACCTTTTTCTTCAGTTGTTTGTACCCATTGTGGGTTGTGTTGTGCTCCTTGTGAGCTTTTGTTCTCCCGGTTTTCGATGTACCGGTGAGACCCCTTGGGCTATTTAGTCCTGTTTCTTTGTTATTAATACAAGCTATCGTTTCGGAAAAAAAAAAAAAAAAAGAAGATGCTCTAAGGTCGAAATACAGCCTTTAAATCACCATGAAGCGATTAAAGTTCCTATGTGCAATTATGACATTAAGATTCAATTAATTAAACTAATTTCGTTGGACTGTTAATTGTTATCCACGACATTAGTACCAGAAAATCAAACTCCCCTGAAATCAGTTCCTTGTTTTTTTAAGAAAAATCGACAATTATGAAAGAAAATATCGTACACAGGTGATAATACATTATGTCATCCAAGCACGATAATGAGATAAAGGAGATCACAAGTGTCTGACTTTTATGAAAAAAAAAAAGGAAATAAAAAAAAAGAAAATAAAAAAGATAAGTATCTGACTTTTATTGTCCTCTAGCTGTTGGAATTCTCAGGTTTCAAAACATAGAATTTATATAGTTGATTTATTTCATAATTAATAACAATATTGATGGATTTCTTCATAATTAATACACTAACTCCGTAGTTTATCGTAGAGACTAATAAATGGTGTGGTTACTGTTAGGTCCAGCGGTCTTGGATGACCTTGAAAAGCATGAATGAATCCTAACATAAATGACGCAAGGCATTACGTATTTTGGCTCACATATGCCTATATAAAGGCATGCCATTCATTAGTTGTAAGGTACCCCAAATTGAGAGAAGAGAGAGCAAGTAAGAGAGAGAGGTAGTTGAGAGGGAAAAAAGAAAAGAAAAAAAGGAAATCTTGTCCGGCGGATAAGAGTGAGAGTGGGTGCAGTTTTTTAGGTAGTTGAGAGTGGGTACAAAAACATTACTCGGGTGGGTAAGGGGTCTCGGATTTGGGTTTAAACAAGAGCGCTATTTTGTACGGTTTAATATTCTCAGATATAGTAAAACTATTGTCTCTTCGTGGAGGTAGGCGGTATTGGCCGAACAACGTAAAAATCTTGGTGTTCTCTTGGTGTCATATCGACTTTAATTAATATCTCGATAAATTGTCGTGGGTCCAAATACAACGTCCGCTGGCCCGGATTTAAATATTTACCGCTCAACCCCAACAAGTGGTATCAGAGCCTTGCCCTGCTGATATTCTAAGTATGCTCTGTGGTTGCAGCTGTGTCTGAACTTCCACATCAGAAAAGATATCAGAAGGGATCATCGATAGGGGGAGCCAGTATCAGAGCGAGGTTCAACGAGGTGATGCCTTGTGCTGACGAAATAATGGTACAAGATGGACGTTGATGCGATGCTCGCTGTGGCGGAGCTTGTGCGACGGTTTTAGCGAGTTATGACAATAGTGCTGTGAGGCAGTACTATTTGGTTCGGGCTGTGAATCTGTGCAAAGATAATAACGACGGATGACAGCAAAGTGCGATAATGTGCTAGTGCGGAAGGTTTCACTCTGTGGTAGAAAGAGTGAAGGATGTGCTCATCTCTCCAGGCTATGGTGATAAGCTTTGATGGGAGACAGGAAAGTTCGGAGTAAATGATGAAAGATTTGGGGTCATGATGTGTCGGAGAGGAAGAAGTAAGGTCATGCTGCTTCTTACCTCGCTTCCTTATTCGGGTGATAATTTGATTACAACTATCCGGTTCGAGACGGTGCAGGCGGTGGATGATGGAGTCAACTCTTTTGGAGCAAGAAAAGAGAAGGCGGTCAAATTATGGTGATAGCCAGGTGTTGGCTATTAACGGAGAGAATCATAGAGAAAGGTGATACGCCAGGGGATTTGAGGACAGTAGCAGGCCCAAATCCAGGTGTCGGAAAGGGCATGTGATGCTACAATTGTGGTGAGCCGGGACACATCAGGAGAAACGGTTCGACTTGGTGGAAGGACATGCGGCTAGAAAAATTCCACATGCGGGTAGCACACGGTTCATCTTGGAGACGTTCTCACAGTCTCTAATGATGGTGCTCATTTTCAGGAAGAAGGATATTAAAATCGGGTTTGCTCCAAATATTTTGATGCGTTCCGAAAAATGCGAATGGTTTTTTTTTATCTCCATAGACCGATGGATATTGTTGTGTTGTTTGGTGTGTTGGAACGGGGAAGATCAAAATGGTTGGTGGAGCGATACGCATTTTTGGTGGTGTGACGTTGTCTCAAAGTTGCGTAGAATTTAATATTCTTGAGTCAGTCAGATTCTAAGGCTATGGAGTTTTCATAGCAGGGGGAGTCTGGAAATCACATATGGCGGAATGGTCCTACGAAAGGGAGAAGAGTGCAAAGATTTGTATCGTCTGGACGTGAGTATAGTATAAAATACTCAGACTTTGATGGGTTCACGTAAATCGCGCGCGCGTGGGGGCTCACGATGGTGAGAAGAAAATGTTGCTGGTGAAGGGGTGCATCAATGTCCCTCTTCGGGTGTCGATGGGTATAGTCGGCTGACAGTTGCACATAGGATTGGCCGTCGAGTGAGTCAAGTGGTGTAAGACCGATAATCTTGATTCGGATCATGTGTAGCTGGTACAAGGAAGACCAGTGAACATTCGTGGTAATTATGAACGGGTTACTCTCACAAACTCATTGGGATAAGCGTTTGATGAAGAAGACGCTGAATGCGGCTGGAGGGGGAGATTGTTAGGTCCAGCCGTCTTGGATGACCTTGAAAAGCATGAATGGACCCTAACATAAATGACGCAAGGCATTACGTATTTAGCTCACATATGCCTATATAAAGGCATGCCATTCATTAGTTGTAAGGTACCCCAAATTGAGAGAAAAAGAGAGCGAGTAAGAGAGAGAGGTGAGGAAAAATGAGAGGGAAAAAGAAAAGAAAAAAAGGAAATCTTGCCGGACGGATAAGGGTGAGAGTGGGTGTAGTTTTTACTAGGTAGTTGAGAGTGGGTAACGTTACCCGGGTGGGTAAGGGGTCTCGGGTTTGGGTTTAACAAGAGCGTTATTTTGTACTGTGTAATATTGTCAGATATAGTAAAACTATTGTCTCTCCGTGGAGGTAGGCGGTATTGGCCGAACCACGTAAAAATTTTGGTGTTCTCTCGGTGTCATTTCGACTTTAATTAATATCCCGATAAATTATCGTGGGGTCCAAATACAACGTCCGATGGCCTGATATTTACTGTTCAAACCCAACAGTTACATCTCCACCACCATTTGAGAGTTGAGCCTCTGTCTCCAATGCCTTTTATATGATAAATGTCAGAATTATTATATTTCACTATATAATATATATTGTTCTGCGTTGGGCTCTGCTGTACGTTATATTGGTTGTACAACTGGATAATATTTTTCCCTTTTCATGCTTGTTGTATACGTTGGTTATTACCTTGTTCCCAATAAAAGCTGTTTATTACAGCATCTATGGTGTCTTCTGACACTGGAGTCTGTGAAAGCGCTTCTGACGCCTCTCCTAAAGTTACTTGGCGACCCGTTCCACCTTCTCCAACGAACACTTCTTCGAGAAAGTAAGCCTGAAGGGCTACAACGTTTCTCTGATCGTCCCTATTTCGGCAATTGGTTTCGAAGTACGAAAAAAGGCTTGAGATTTCATTTTTCGAGCCCATACTATTTTTCGATCCCTGGATATCGTGGCCTTCATTTGTTTTCCAGAGATCAGTTGGACAAAATACTGAAGGTAGCAAACTGCACCATTGTTTGTAAAACACAAAAATAAAGTATGTTTCTATTCCAACGAAACTATATTTAACGCTAATATTTTTTGAAGAGCTGAGATAGTTTAGATTTAGAGTGCGCACCACAAAAGTAGAGTTGTAATTTCTATATTTTTTATATTTTATTTAACGAAATATATTTAATTATATTTGAAATATTTGATAATCGTTTAATAATAAAAGTAAAATATTATTAATTTTTCTTTACTCATTGATATTTCTTTTTATTTATTAAACTTATAATTAAATAATATGATAATCTTATAATTTATTTAATTTTTTAAATATTAATAATTATAATATATTGACATTTTGATAATTACAATATAAAGTTTAATAAGCCAAATGAGAGAATAGGAATTTGATTTTTAATGTAAACAATAGAGTTAATGGGTTGAAGTGAAAACTTGTGTAGTTAATAAGTTCGAGTGAAAATTAGTGTAGAAAAATCGAGTGTATGGGTTAGAGTAAAGCAATGTAGCAACTGTATTACTGTGTAAAATTAACCATATTTACACCGTGCCTTGGAGATGCTCTTAGATAGAGATTGCTCCGTCCACTTACACAGCTAAACGAGTCTCTTACCACGGGGAGAGAGAGAGAGGGGCGAAAAAGAATATCCACCGTATCATAATGTGTAATTTTACCTAATGTCCATCACCCGCGACTACATAGGGATGTAGATGAGCCGAGCCGGCTCGACAAATCTCGGTTCAAGCTCGTGAAAGTCGAGCTCGAGCTCGTCACTATCGAGCTGGAGCTCGAGATTTTCTTAGCGAGCTCGAGCTTGAGCTCAATCATAGTTGTTCAAAAGCTCATGAACAAGCTCGTGAGCTTTCTATTTATTTACTTTTTTTATTTTTTATATTTTCAAAATTAAAATATATTTAATTAGGGAGAAAACAAAAAATGGTCTCCGATGTTTACCACATGAACCAACTTAGTCCCGATTCTTTGCAACTACCAATTTAGTCTGCGACGCTATCGATTTTGAACCAAATTGGTCCCGTGTTAGATGACTGTTAAGTTGGATGGAAAATTGACACGCGATTGATTAGACTTAAAAAGTAATTATCATTAAATTCCAAAACAAAAACAAAATCAGAAAAAATACTAACAAATTATAATAAAACTAAATAGAAATAAAAATTTTTAAGACAATAATTTACAACCAAATAAAAAAATAAAGAGAGAATATATTAAAAACAAATTAAATGAAAATAAAATAAATTAAAGACAAAGTAAAAAATAAGTAAGAGATAGAGGAGATTAAAATTAAAAATTACAGATAACAACAAAAAATTTAATAATTTATTAAAACTAAAAACAAAATAAGAAAAAGTTAAAAAACGTCCCTAAAAGTTTGCAAGAGACTCGTCCTAGTTCTTGAATTTATTTTAACAAAAATACGGAGACCATTACGTCCTCGTAACTTGATAGAGATTAGGTTGGAGTTTCTCGTAAACTTCTAGTGGTATTTTTATCATTATTTTTGTATATTCACATATTTTTTAGTTTTTAATAAAAGAATTATATTTTTATTTTTTATTTTTTTGGGTTTGTTATTTTTATTTTTTTTAAGCTTTTCTTTCTCCTTTTGTTTTGTCAAAGTTTAATTTTATTTATTTTTATTTGTTTTCTTTTACTTTGTATAATTTTACTTTGTTGAGTATTTTTCTTTTTTTTTACATTTTCCCTTTTTTAGAATTTTTTCCTTTTGTAATGTTATTTTATTATTTTCTAAGTATGGCTAATTACATGCCGACACGTGTCGATTTTCCATCCAAATTAACTATCATCTAACGGTAGGATCAATTTGGTTCAAAGTTGGCAATATTGGGGCTAAATTGGTCCACGCAAAACATCGGAGATTAAATTGGTCTTTATGCAAAACATCGAGGACCCTTCTGTCGGTTTTTTTTATTTCATATTGAGATGACTCTTGACGTCTTTATTTTTAGTGGATTTTTTGCTATTTTGAATTTCTAATAAGTTTATATATGTATAATATATATGAGTAATTATGTAACTAAAAAAACTAAACTTAGCAACTACATTTATAGTTGCAAGTCTGGAAAACAAAACGATGCAAATCATTAGTCAGAAATGGACGACCATTGCCGACTACAATCACAGACGCCATCTGAAAACGGTATATTCCGACCGCCTTTCAAGTCGGTTCGGCAAACGGCGACTATGAAACGGTCTCAAAGTAATCGATAATTGGCCACTACAATGTTAGTCGCTGTAGTCGCAAATATTACCGACTAAGAGATGCGATCGGACATAGTCAGTTGTCTCGGCTGACTACCGAACACGGACCACTTAGCGACTTGGAGTTTAGTGACAAATTGTAGCCGCTAAGCTAGTCGATAAACTCTTTACCGACTAGCATGTCAGCTAGTTTGGAAAATCGAAAACATTCAAATACCTTATTCGAAAAAAGTATATTATTCGAATTTTTTTGTAAAATTTGAATTATGATTATCTAAATAACAAGGTATAAAATATCAATATTTTTATGTTTTAGAGCCTTGTCAAAGTTAATTAGTTGCTTGATAAACAAAACAAGGTTTGACAGTATTAGTTATAATGAAATGACAAAAACGATGTTTGATAACAAAATACAATGTTTGACAATGTTTGTCTTCATATAACGATATTCGAATAAGTTTGTAGAGATGGTATCATATCTTAATTTGATACAGTTTACTTTCATTATTCTGTAAAACACTACTATTATTTACTAAGATAAGCAACACGTTTAACATTCCATGGCACATAAATGAATCATAAGTCGCAAAATGCAAACACTCAACATGTTCGACGTGTCATTTGATAAGATCAATATATGACTTATATGAAGGATTCATATTCATGTTCAAGCATGAACATCCTTGTCTTGAACACTTAACATTCACTTTACCGATCATAACTTTCATTACAGAGCTGCGTGAATTCAAGAACAATCAATTTAACTTTCTAATGTGCTGTCTAGAAATGGCAGTTAATACACTTCGCTTAGAACTTTTCATTCAGAGCATCAATTATTTCGATGTTAACTTGTATGGATAGCTAACTTGATAAAAAAAAACCTTTGTGTTTTACCCATTTTCTAACTCGAAATCATCGGCTTGGAAAATGAGTGTTTTGGCTAACTTTTTGAATGGTTTTCGAATTTGCTGTCCAGAAATGGCAGTTAACACATTTTCAATCATAACTTTCGATTCAGAGCATCAATTACCCCAATTCAAACGGTTTTGGATAGTTAACGTGATTATAAAGAAAAACTATTATGTTTAACACGTTTACGAATTCGAAGTGTATTGACTTCGAAATTGTGTTTTCCTTAAGTTGTCGGATTATTTTTGAATTTACTGTTGAGAATGGAAGTTAAGACATTTTCAATCATACCTTTCGATTCAGAGCATTAATTACCCAAATTCAAACGGTTTCAGATAACTAACTCGATTATAAAACTTTAATGTTTAAGTCATTTAAGAATTCAAAGTATATCGACTTCGAAAATGTGTTTGCCATAAGTAGTCGGACTTTTTTCGAATTTGCTGTTCAGAAATGGCAGTTAACACATTTTCAATCATAACTTTCTATTCAGAGCATTAATTACCCCGATTCAAACGGTTTTGGATAGCTAACGTGATTATAAAAAACTTTAATGTTTAACCCGTTCACGAATTCGAAGTGTATCGACTTCGAAAATGTGGTTTCCTTAAGTTGTCGGATTTTTTTCGAATTTGTTGTTCATAAATGGCAGTTAACACATTTTCGTTCGTAGGTTTCGATTCAGAGCATCAATTACCAAAATTCAAACTATTTTGGATAGCTAACTTGATTATAAAAAACTTTGATGTGTAACACGTTTACGAATTCAGAGTGTGTCGACTTCGAAAGTGTGTTTTCCTCAATTTGTCGGATTATTTTCGAATTTGTTGTTCAGCACTGGAAGTTAAAACATTTTCGTTCATAACTTTCTGATCCAAGACATTAGTTACCCCGATTCGAATTTTATTGGACAGCTAACTTAATTATACAAAACCTTCGTGTTTTACATTTTTTTTTAAATTCTAAGTCCATCAACGTCAAAAGGGGTCTTTTTGAAACGTAGTTCAAATAAATAGTTAGAATGGATGAGTCAAATAAATCAATCGAATAAATTATTAAAATATATAATCGAATAAAATATTTGAAAAAATTCGAATTAAGAATTAGTCGCATAAACTATATCGAACAAATTATTCGACTTAATTCATTATTCCAATAATTTATTCATTAAAGTTTTTCTGCTATTAAATTGGGTAAACGGCACCGTTTGATAATTAACCTTCCGAAACATTTTTTTTGTAAAGATATGTTTAGTCATTTTCTTACCCAATCCCTTTTGTTTAATTCTTTTAGGTAGTCAGTCGCTTTTTCAAAATTTCCCTAGGTATAAAACCTTAACCTATCATTGTATTACTTTAATCATTCATTTACACAAAACGCGCTTTGCTTGAGTATTTCTTTCACTTGTGCATTTTCTTCAACGTGGGTTCCAAGGAGAAGAAATTTTAAAGATCTCTAGCCTCCAACGCAGCCTTTGCAGCCCACAAAACAAAATTCCTTGTCTCTTGTTAAATTGAATGGCTTATCTTATGCAGAGACATGGATAATGTCTCTCTGTCCGCGTTCACGGCTCGGCAGCTACCATTCACGGCCGTGACCGCTTCACGGCTTTCTTTCTTCATATTCACGGCCGTGATGGCTTAGAAAATGGCTTTCTGACCCATCCTTCACGGCTTAGTTGGTTCATGTTCACGGCCCTGACGTAATTGGCAAGGAAATGACTCCAGACATCCTTTCATGCCGATAAATAAAAACGAAACCACCATATTCGAATTATTCGACCCTCACTTTCTTTGGGTAAAATAAATTTATTTTACCGAATTTCACTTCATCACGCTTGGGTATTTTCAACTCCGGCAAGTTTAGGAGAATGGTGTGAAGATCTGATTGCACCTCAATCAAATCTTCAAGTGGGAGATTGATGGGAAGTGGGTTGCTACCTACCCACTTCACCAACCTTATTAACAATAATAATCTATATTTAATTATATTAATATTATATTGATTAAACGATGTAAGCAATGATCTAATTGTAGCTAAGTTCTTGCCTATAAGTAGGCTACGGGGCTTAAGCTAAAAATACACCAAAAATTAATAGAAAGAGAGGGAGAAAGAAAGAGGAAAAAAATAGAGGGTTTGTTCGGTATTTGCTCCAACTATAAAGAGAGATAGTGAGTGTTTTCTCCATTATTTAGGTTGTAACCCCTGTTTTTACCCCAGTAATAAATTTCTACCTCGCCCGTGGTTTTTTACCCCAAGTTGAAAAGGGGTTTTCCACGTAAATTCCCGTGTTCCATTTATCCTCACAGTTATTTTCAATTTCGTTACGCTGTCCATTTCGCAACAATGAAACCCCTCATCAAGCAAAAACCATTGTTGAATACGAAAAATAAGAATTAACAGGAGAGAGTTTCCAACGAACAAAGGCCCTCAAACAAATTCAAAGAAGTCGAAGTAAAGAAGGTAGAGATCTTTGTTTTTGGTACCTTTGGTATATTTAATATAAATATTCCTATGTTCTTACGATTCCCTAACTTGAGGGATGAGATGTTAATTGGTTTTGATCATGAGAAGATCCAAGTATGCTAGGCATAACTAAGAACATAGCAACGTATGAAGTCCACCAAATTCGATAATATGAATTTTGGAGTAGTGAGTTATAATCTCTTATGCTTAGCAGTTCACTTATATCGATAGTTATTTGCTTTTACATGTTTAGGTGATGACCATGGAGTAATTTCGGCATGTATCATGTTAGAAAACCCTAAACCTCTGAGATTCAACTTAGGTTTATAAGAACTTATGTGATATGAATTTAATGATTTCGAAACATATGATGTTCTTTGGAATTTACCGTGTCCTCTAGAAATTATTGTTTTAGGGTGTACCTTTATTGAGATAGGAATGATTTTGAGAGATGAACATGAATATAGACGAGTTTGGTAATTTTAGATTAAACACTGTTCTTTAGGGTTTTGAAGGAATCGGACGATTTAAATTGATATGAGTGTAGGGCGATTTACTTTTGTATAAGCATCGGTCGATTTAGGTAAGTACAAGGAGTTTCGGTCGATTGAGAAGATTCGCCGTGTTATACACACACACACACATAAGGTTTAATTTAGGTGATCGGGTGATTTGAGAATTCAGCAATCGGGCGATTTGAACACACGGCGAATGAGAAATCAGGAGAAAGCACCTTCGATCGATTAAGGAATTCGTCGAATTTAGATTCGGCCGTAGTGGAAATCGCCGAATTTGAAATCAGGCGTTGACCATTTTTTACCACAAATCGGGCGATTTTGCCATTCGGCCGATAGTGGAAATTGCCGAGCTGTATTTTCAATAATACCATTAGTGACAATCGGGCGATTTAGGGTTAGAATGCTACATATTCACATTCGATCGATTGGGAGAATCGCCGAGTTTTAAAATCGGACGATTTCCGGGTCTCCAAATGTTTTAATATAATTTAATTCCTTATATCGTTCGGGCTTTAGGGTATTTCAAAGTCGGGGGTTGACTTGATTCTGATCACAAATCGAGCGAATAGTTAATGGGTTGACCGTTGACTGCCGAGTCTAACATTTAAATATAATTATTTTATACCAGTATAGTTCGAGAATTAGCACATATGCTGATAAGTTATTATGTCCAGAGGATCGGTCTATAGAGACTCCATCGGACTTCGTATTCGACTATAGCGGGAGGACAGGTAGGTGAATTATTCATCTACAATGCGTAAACACATATCTGATCTTATGTGCTTCTATGTGATTAAATGATTTACGTGTTATAAATGTTTTACGTACGTTTCATGTGGATCATGTTTTTATACGTTATCACGTTTATATGCATGGCATATGCATATCATAGCACAGGGGTGAGATATTTACACCGTATTGAGACGTTTGATGTGAAATATTGTCGAGCGGGGTAGAATGAGATGTTTGTGATTTTTGTTGTTGACTCGTTGAGGAGTCGAGGTTGGTACTCGTCAAAACCGGAGGTGTAAAATCGTCGTGATTATATTTTCAGCGGAGGGAGCGACCTGACAGGGCAGTTGCGTGATCGTCAAAATGCTGTCGGCGTAGGTAACCGCTTACGGAAGAGCGGCCTAACAGGACAGTGTGATCGTCAAAACGCTGCTAGTGTAAGCTTCCGTCTGTTATTATTATGGGCGCGCGAGGTGTCGAGTCTGACCTAGGGCCCTGTGTTGTGTGATTTGAGATAGGATTGTGGGAAAAGAAAGAGTGAACATTGCATGTGAGATATTGGGATCGGGAATAAGCGTTCACGTGCATACATGCATTTTTATTCACCTACTGGGCAAATCGCTCAGTGTTTACGTGTTGTAGGTACCGAGTCTGACGCCGGCGCGCGTCAAGACTAAGGCGGCTGGTGGCGGTGCTCCACGAACTTTTGAGGGCGGGGCGGTACATGGATGAAACCTGTGAAGCGGCGTTAGGGTTTTTGATCTTTTGACATTTTGGGGCAACGCCCTTTGTACGGACACTACTATGTAGAATAATATTTTGTCATATTATATTATCTTTAGGAAAAATTTTTAATTAGACGGGCCTTCCGCGACTTACGTTGCGGAAATCCGCCACTAACATTAATTAGAAAACGAGGGTCGCTACATATCTCGCTCACCAAATCGAGCGATTGATCGGTTTGGAGTCCAACTTATTCGCCCGCCAAAGGTATAATTCAATTCATATGTACGCGTATGTCTAGAGTTTCGGGATAAAGGTAGAATTTTTCCATGGGAATGAGTTTGATCAAATGGAAGCAGCTTAAGAAGGTCCAATTGACATGGGTCGCACTCCTATTTGAGTTTGAGACATCTTAGGTCTCCTTTAGTTTACAGTGAGTGGTGTACTTTTGTTTAGTTTGAAGATCAAATGAACAACAGCATGTGCGAACTAAACCCATTTTTACAGTAGTGGATTATTGGGATCAATGATAATGTTCAGTTACATAATTGTTAATTCCTATGTGTTTTTGCAGCTGATAATCTGTTGACAACAACAAGTATATGTTGGGGTTGAGTGATAATTTTCGGGCCCAGCGGAAGTTGATTTTGAACTCGTGACAATTTTGTTGGAACAACATAAAAAACCAAAATGACACCGATAGAGAACACGAGATTTTTACGTGGTTCGGCCAATACCGCCTACATCAACGGAGAGACAATAGTTTCACTATATTTGAGAATATTACACCGTACAAAATAACTTTCGTGAACCAAACCTGAGACCCCTTATCTACCCAGGTAATGTTTTTGTACCCACTCTCAATTACCTAGTAAAAACTACATCCGCTCTCACCCTTATCCACCCGACAAGATTTTCCTTTTTGTCTTTTATTTCTCACTCTCTCTCACCCCTCTCTCTCCCGTTAATTGGGATGGTTTTGTACATGAGCAAGCAAGCCTATTATAGGCATTCTCATGCTCAAAAACGTCATGGCATACATCATGCCATATTAACTCATGTGGCCTTTCATTGCCCACGTCCGCTAGTCCAAGAGGAAGACAAATTGGTGCTAACTTTGACAATTCAAATAAGATGAGCTGGACCTAACAATTCTCCCCCTCCGACGACATTCGACACCACCTCAGCATCACTAAGCTTCCATCCCAGCGACTCTGTCTGAGAGTAACCGTTCGTGAAATCACAACACCCATTGGCCTTCCTTGTACCGCTACACATATCCGAATAAAAAATTTAGGTCCAACCCACTTGATTCATCACGCGGCCAATCCTATGTGTAGCTACCGAACCGACTCTACCCGTCGATTCTGAAGAGGGACTGCGATGTAACCCCTTCTCCAGCAGGACTTCTCTTCTCACCATCGTCTGCCTTTCCACCACGCGCGCGCAATTTTCGTGAACCCATCGAAGTCAGAGTATTATGAACCACACTTCCGCCCAGACAATACAAACCTCCACGCTCTTAGTAGGACTTTTCCGCCACGTGTGATTTTACAGACTCCCCCTGCTATGAAACTCTCATAGCCCTTGGAATCTAATTGGCTCAATGATATTAAATTCTTCCGTAACTTTAGGACAAGGATCACATCACCCAAAGCCCGCACCGCTCCATCAGTCATTTTGATCTTCAAGTTCCAACCACGAACCACATGACGGTATCCATCAGCCATGGAACCGAACATCTTCGTATCTTCTGGAACGTATCAAAATATTTTCTTTCGGAGCAAATATGGTACTTCGATCCCGAATCAAATATCCATTCATCCCGAGAAAAAGTGCCATCATTGTACACTGTGAGAACGTCTACAACATCACCCGCGTCATGTGCTATCATGTTGATTTCTCACCGTTCTTGTCCTTCATCCAAGTTGGGCAGGTTCTTTTGACGTGCCACGGCTCACCACACTTGTAGCAGACTACACCCTTCCTACCATTATTTGATTGGACCAGCTGCTACTTTCAAATTCCATGGTGTTGAACCTTCCTCTACGATTCTCCCCGTGTATAGCCAACGTCGAATTTTGGCTATCCCATAATTGGATCGTCAATGCGCCAAAAGATTTAACTGCACATCTACTAATCTTCACCGTCGTCTTCCCGTACAAGATGGTTGTGACCAAATTATCATAAGAATAAGGAAGCGATGTAAGAAGTAAAAGGGCCTTGTCTTCTTCCTCCAACTTACATCAACTTTTGTAAGTTGATCCACAAATCCGTTGAACACGTTAATGTGATCCATGAGATTCCCACCTTCCTCCATCTTCAGCCGGTACAACTCCCGTTTCAGATCTAACTTTGTGGTTAAGTTTTTCCCGAGATGCATCTCCTCCAACTTCGCCCACAAGTATGGTGCAGAATCCTCATTAACAACATTATTAATAATGTTATCTGCAATGTACAAACGGATTGTGCTAACATATCTTGATCCCAAATCCTCCCAGTCTTCTTTCGTCATTTTCTCCGGCTTTGCTGTGTCCCCTTTCAAAGTCTTAGCCAAGCCTCGATGAACAAGTATATCCTTAACTCGCCTCTACCACAGAGTGAAACTCCCTGTACCATCAAACTGCCGCACTTTGAAACTACTTTTCGTTGCCATTACCCTTGCAGAGATTCAACAGCTTCACCCGACACTAGCTCCCCCGTAACGACCTTCTTGATATCTTTTCTGATGTGGAAGATCAGACAAAGCTGCAACTACAGAGCATACTCAGAATATCAATTACGCTTGTCTCTGATACCACTTGTTGGGGTTGAGCGGTATTTTTCGGGCCCAACGGAAGTTGATTTTGAACTCGCGACAATTTTGTTGGAAGAAAATAAAAACCGAAATGACACAGACAGAGACACACGAGATTTTATGTGGTTCGGCCAATACCGCCTACCTCCACAGAGAGATAATAGTTTCACTCTATTGAGAATATTACACCGTACAAAATAACACTCGTGTTTAAATCCAAATCCGAGACCCCTTACCCACCCAGGTAATATTTTGTACTCACTCTCAATTACCTAGTAAAAACTGCACCTACCCTTATCCACCCGGACAAGATTTCCTTTTTTTTTTCTTTTTTTCTCACTCCCTCTCTCTCTCTCTCTCTCTCTCTCTCTCTCTCTCTCTCTCTCTCTCTCTCTCTCTCTCTCTCTCTCTCTCTCTCTCTTTAATTTGGGATGGTTTTGTACATTAAGCAAGCAAGCCTATTTATAGGCATTCTCATGCTCAAAAATGTCATGGCATACATCATGCCATATTAACTCATGTGGCCTTTCATTGCCCACGTCCGCTAGTCCAAGAGGAAGAAAATTGGTTGCGAACTTTGACAATTAAAACAAGATGAGCTGGACCTAACAGTCAAGCGGTCCCAACTTTAAGGTTATGATAATATGGATTACGTATTGCAGTTGCTTGCATTACATATCCAGTACTGGAGAACTATTGAGTGTGTGAACTGGGTAAATTTGTTCCTTCTTGATTATTTCTCGTTATGTTTGCTTTGGCAGGTGGTGCATCTATATAAGAGAAATGGATTGAAGAGAGGTCATATCCTCGATTCACTGTGATTGGGCAGAGCCTTGGTTCGGTCTACCTTTCATGGGAAGCTTTGTGCTCGTTTACTCCTCTGCATTACTTTGGTACCAGTGGAATTGTAACGACCCTCACTTTCTAATAAATATTCTGGCAGATTTTCGCAACGTGAGTCGCGGAAGACCCGTCTAACAAAAACCTTTTACGTAAAAAAAAAACATAATATATTACAAGCACACACATGATTGGCACACATCATATAACAAAAAGTCATAGTCCATTATTTTTATTTTACAAAGACTATAAGCCCGACACACGATAAACCCTAAATGTCGCTCCACAGGTCACATCCATGTACCGCCCTGCCCTCAAAAGTCCGTGGAGCACCGCCTTCAGCCCACCTCAATCGTGACTCTCATCAGCGCCGGACTCAAACGTACCTGCAACACGTAAACTGAGCTCCTTTCCCAGTAGGTGAAAATATGCATGATGCAAGTATACATTCAACCCATATCACCTCACAAATGCACGCTCGACTCGACTCTACTCATCTCAACACTAACATGTTTCAACACCCCAAACTACTCGACACTAAGTACATTTCTAATATTCCACTCTGGTCTCGTAAGAATGGGTTCCCACTCAGGTCACGTTAGAGTGGAATATCCCATTCAAGTCTCATTAGAGTGAGTGGCTACTCAGGTCTCGTTAGAGTCGCATATCCCGCTCAGGTCTCGTTAGAACGGGTAAGCTACTCAGGTCTCGTAGAGTTGCCCTATACTCGAAACGCCCTATAATGTCGCAAACACGTCCGTCACTCGACCCCTCGTACGCTCGGGAGGCTCAACCCCCACATGCAAGTGTAGTGCACATGACATGTATATAAGACATGCAAGATATTTAAAACATGAAAAGTGATAAGTTAGGATTTTACGCAGTTTTTGCACCCCGTAAAAGCGTATTTCCGATCGTTATGTATTATAATATACTCGAATATTATGCATTTACATGCATACATCTTGTTTGACAGATATCGAGCAAACTGATCAAAAAGGGAAAGATTCGAACGTGAAGACATAAAATCAAGATGGAAAAACCATGGAGTTCACATACAATCACCCAAGCTAGGTGCGGCTCAAGCATATGCATAGAAGTAGCGTGCCATGGCAACTCATTTGCACTTTGGAGCTTTTTGTAATTTTAAGAAGTTAGGGGCGAATCTGCAATTTTACCACATAACTCTTATTGAGAAGCTTGTTGACGTGAAAGCTAGGATATCTAAGGAGGAGATTTGATTTTTTAAATCAAAACAAAAAGGAGATTTTCTTGGGAGAAATCAAGAATAGGAAAGCAAATCTTTTTGTTTCTATTTAGAGGGCCGAAGGAACAGACGAAGAGAGGAGACGAAGCAGAACCTTACGGCTGAAAATAAAGAAATAGACGGGTAACGGCTGAAATCAGAGACGAAAGACGGCCAAGAGCGAGACAAGTCGAGCACCGAAAAAAGGGCGAATTTCTTACCTTTTAATATTTCGATTTCGACAATGTTTTCTTTTGGTTCGTTGTCGTCTTCGTTTATTAATATGCTAGCGTAATTTCTTTTGTGATTGAGGCCGTGTGAGGCCGAATTATGACTACGTATTAATGCTATTTTTTCTTATTTAATCATATGAGTTATGTTATGTATTCTTTGTTTGAGCTTCATATGCGTACGTGTGATTGGCCTACATGCGTATGATATTTGATTGGTTTATGAGACGGACTAAGTGATTAGACCGATTAGAACAAAACATTGTATACCACTACGTAAAATCGACCAGAGATGGTATTCGATTTCGTATGTGTGGTTTCCGATAATTAGGCGTCGAAAGCGTCTAAACTCAGGGAATTTCATAAAGATTGCATGCACGTATAGGAACTACAGTCATATAGACATATAGTTGATTGGTTCTCTATTTACGTAGGGTTGCTATTGCGGGACAAACGAGTAGCACGTATGTTAGGAAATTCCACCTTGACTATAATTCATGTTGATTAGATAGATTATATCGCATGAAGACGTAGGAGTAATTTGTGCCGAGCAGTGTCTTAATCACGTTCGTCGTTAACTGCTCTATCCTCACCTATTTTACTTGCGTTTATTTTATTATTTGTGTTTTATCTCTTTTATCAAATCATCAAAATTATAAAATTCCGTTAGTTTAAATTCGAATTAGGAATATTTTTTAGAATTAATCGAGCTGTCTTCGTGGATCAATACTCGGTCTTCGTCCACTTTACTACTTACACGACCTAGTACACTTGCTAGTATTTGAGCGTGTCAAGTTTTTGGTGCCGTTGCCGGGGACAGCGGTATATTGATTCTAGGAGTTATTCTAAGTTTTAGTTTAAACCTTTTATATTCTTTTATTATTATTATTATATACATTGATACTCTCATCTTTCTCGTTTGTATTTTGTAGGATAAGGGATGCAGCGATACTCCCAATATTCTCCCGAGACCTATGCGACATGCGGTGATGAACTGGAGTGCGATTTTTGCGGATGCCGACATCTCACTAGTGAATGCAAGTACAATCGTTACAAGCCTCCACAATCGTGATATGATGGACGATGGCAGAATTGCTACTCTTACACCGACGATTATTCACATTCGCCCTCATGTGATTACTTTACTCCACCTCAAAAAGAAAAAGCCGCTCGGGAGATAGCACTCGAAAAGATGGCAGGGTCGTATGAGCAACCATTAATTCAAGAACATGCCCAACAACAGATTGATCCACCGCAAAAAGAAAAAGTCGCTTGGGAGATAGCGCTCGAGAAGATGGCAGTGATACCAGAAGACAGTAGTCGTACATCTACTTCTACGAGTTTTCAGAGTCTAAAACCGGAGATAGAGAATCTTACGGCCCAATTGGAAAAGCTAAAAAATGCAGTGTCTGAACACGAACAAGAAGTACCCTCAAGCTACATTGAGTCAAATCCAGAAGAGCACATAGAAGCTATCCGATTGAATTGTGAAATAACTCAAGAACGGTGTTGGAACCAAGGGAAGCTAACGACGAGATCGAGTTAGGAAAAACTGATCAACCCGCAGAGGCTACTATAGATTTCGTTCCGAGTCTTCCAGAAGTTATTGAGGATACTATGTTTCCCATGGAGTTGGAGAATCGCCAAGAAACTAGTGAGCATGAAAGCAAGAATTCACCGTACTTAATGTTGTGGAAAAGAGAAAGACTGAGCCCGAGACTTTCAATCCGATTCTACGATTGGTTATGAGGTCACCTTATCATTCAAATGGCATATTCACTGAGGAATTCATTAAGGCATTGATGATCGTTGATTTCGATATTACTTGGGAGCAGAAAGTCGACTCATGGAGAGAGTTTAAAGATTGCGACCACGCAAAGCTGTACCATTCCGAGATCAAACTTTACTCCAAAAAGATGAAATCAAGGTGTTCAGTACTTCTACTGAACATGCAGAGTCGTGGACCTTCAACACGACCGAGAGTCGAGCTAACGACTATAAAAACAGCGCTTCTTGGGAGGCAACCCAATGCCTATCGATGCTTTTTTATTATTTTATTAAGCCCTATTTACTTTAAAGCCTAAAAATTCGCTCTCACGGTGCCGCTAGTCACGTTTTCTCGCAGGCTCATAACCAGTTTGGGGGTTGCCCGTTGGCGATGGTTGCTTGTTTACTACGAATCAACCAAGTTTTCTACATCGATCGAGTTAAAATTCAGGGCAGTGTCACTTTTACTCTCTCTTGCTTTTTTTACACATTGAGGACAATGTGCTATTTAGTTTGGGGGTGGGATATGGCACATGCTATATTCAATATGCTTACATGTTTAGGTATCAATGTATTTCGGTCTTTTTAGTGGGTATTAACTGATGAAGGTTGCGATTTGAACGCCATCTGTGAAATCTCCTGTCAATGATGAAAATTTTTGAAAATTTTATCGTGTCGTGATATGATTCGACGATTGAGTGTGATAGTCTTACATGTTGCATTGTTGTGATACTAGGATGATTATTTGGCTATATTGACTGCTTTAGGAGAATATTGCGTATCATGAAGCACAAATCCAGTTATATATGTGAGTTCTTGAGCCTTCAGATAAAATTCAGAGTTACTCATTATGCTCGGTGTTTATTCTTGTGTGACACGCATGGACTGAATATTTCCGAACTTGCTTTGTTATGCATGTCAATAGTTACTATGTGGATTTCTATGTGCGAAAATGAGAAGGGCACTAGGATTGACTCATTGGCCTAAATATTTCCCTACCTTACGCATTTACCACTTAGTGAGCCCCTTTGAGCCTTATTTGACTTATTTGTTGATTGGAGCCCAGATATTTAGCTGATTGCCTCAAATTTAGCCTATACGACCCGTATCAACGTGTTAATTTATCGATATCGTGAAAAATAGCTTTTTGGTTGAGAAGGAGCTGCGTCAATGCATGTTAGTTATGAACTCGTCCTATGATATAGATCTCTCGTCATAATAGTGCATCGGGCTAGAAACCTCTCCCTTCGATAAGACATAAAAAAAAAAGAAAGAAAGATAGAGGGGCTGATTCGAAAAAAAGAAAAAGAAAAAGAAAAACAAGAAACAAAAAAAGAACGAAAAAGGAGAACGAAAAAAAGAGAAAAAAAGGAGAATAAAAAGGAAAAAAGCGGGAAAAAGCGAGCGAGAAGGCTAGAAAAGGAAAAACGATGAGTCGAGTGAAAAATAGGCACGTCGTTAGAAGAACGAAATAAGTGGTGAGAAGAGCGATTCGATGATTGACACGTTTGATACTTTGAGCTCACTTTCCTATATGACGCACCTTTCGAAACCCGAGCCCCATTACAACCCTTGATGAAAGACCCTTCGATTCGCGCATGACTTCTACTATGTGACTATGATGTGATATATTTGCAAGCCTAGAGTAATATCTGTTCATGGCGTGCATTGAGCGTTTTTATACAGATCCCTTTGAAAAACACTTCGAGCGACTTGAGCGACCCTTGTGAGAGTTGTGGATTGATGCGTAGTACGATTCTAGAAATGTCTTTCATGCTATGATAAGATTGCGAGCTATTACTTCATGCCGTGTTTTGACTTGATCATTCATTAGTTGATGATTATCTCGACCTTCTATGCTTTTATGTTTTCTGATATGAAACAGGAGAATTTCATCGATAGATGTTTTATAAAGCTAACTTGATTTGTTTATTCCGCTTTTATGATCGAGGACGATCGAAGCTAATTTGGGAGTTGTTGATAAGTTAGGATTTTATGCAGTTTTTGCATCCCGTAAAAGCGTATTTCCGATCGTTATTTATTATAATATACTCGAATATTTTGCGTTTGCATGCATACCTCTTGTTTGACAGATATCGAGCAAACTGATCAAAAAGGGAAGATTCGAACGTGAAGACATAAAATCAAGATGGAAAAACCATGGAGTTCACATACAATCACCCAAGCTAGGTGCGGCTCAAGCATATGCATAGAAGTAGCGTGCCATGGCAACTCATTGCACTTTGGAGCTTTTTGTAATTTTAAGAAGTTAGGGGGCGAATCTGCAATTTTACCACATAACTCTTATTTGAGAAGCTTGTTGACGTGAAAGCTAGGGTATCTAAGGAGGAGATTTGATTTTTAAATCAAAACAAAAAGGAGATTTTCTTGGGAGAAATCAAGAATAGGAAAGCAAATCTTTTTTATTTCTATTTAGAGGGCCGAAGGAACAGACGAAGAGAGGAGACGAAGCAGAACCTTACGGCTGAAAATAAAGAAATAGACGGGTGACGGCTGAAATCAGAGACGAACAACGGCCAAGAGCGAGACAAGTCGAGCACCGAAAAAGGGCGAATTTCTTACCTTTTAATATTTCGATTTCGACAATGTTTTCTTTCGGTTCGTTGTCGTCTTCGTTTATTAATATGCTAGCGTAATTTTTTGTGATTGAGGCCGTGTGAGGCTGAATTATGACTACGTATTAATGCTATTATTTTCTATTTAATCATATGAGTTATGTTATGTATTCTTTGTTTGAGCTTCATATGCGTACCTGTGATTTGCCTACATGCGTATGATATTTGATTGGTTTATGAGACGGACTAAGTGATTAGGCCGACTAAAACAAAACATTGAACACGACTACGTAAAATCGACCAGAGATGGTATTCGATTTCGTATGTGTGGTTTCCGATAATTTAGGCGTCGAAAGCATCTAAACTCGGGGAATTTCATAAAGATTGCATGCACGTATAGGAACTACAGCCATATAGACATATAGTTGATTGGTTCTCTATTTACGTAGGGTTGCTATTGCGGGACAAACGAGTAGCACGTATGGTAGGAAATTCCACCTTGACTATAATTCATGTTGATTAGATAGATTATATTGCATAAAGACGTAGGAGTAATTTGTGCCAAGCATGTGTCTTAATCACGTTCGTCGTTAACTGCTCTATCCTCACCTGTTTTACTTGCATTTATTTTATTATTTGTGTTTTATCCTTTTATCAAATCATCAAAATTATAAAATTCCGTTAGTTTAAATTAAAATTAGGAATATTTTCTTAGAATTAATCGAGCTGTCTTCGTGGATCGGTACTCGGACTTCGTCCGTTTTACTACTTACACGACCTAGTACACTTGCTAGTATTTGAGCGTGTCAAAAAGTACGTAATTCACCATATCACCTAAAAATTCACAAAATCATATATCACATAAAATTCACATAATGTTTACGCGTAGTAGGTGAGTTTCACCTACCTGTCCTCCAAATACGGCCAGTCATGTAACCTGGTGAATCCCCTAAATGTCGAAATACTGAACAGGCAATTATTACCATGTTAGTATATCTACTAAGTCTTGTAAGTCTCTAAATTCTCAAATCCTAAATATCAAAAACCCTAGAAATCCCGAAAACCCTAAATTATCGAAAACCCTAATAATTTCGAAAACTTCCAAGAATTGTACTTTCTTTAAGCATAAAAAATTGCCTACATATATCTAATCATACAATTGTTGATAAATCTAATCATACAATTGTTGATAACATTTCATAGGCGCTGAAACTTCCCACGCTTAATATAATTACCTAATTCTATCACAAAAGTCGAAAACTCTATTTCCTGAAAATCTTACGCTCCCAAAATCGAATTCTTAAGAACGTCACTTGTTTTACAAGCACAAATACAAATATCAACATCTAGATAATATAAATACCGATCGAAACCCTTAAACCTGAAACTTCAAAGCACCTATGACATGCTTAAACACCTAGGGATCACGTACTCACCTTTCGAAAATCATTAAGACCCCAAATATCATCACATACTTATTCATAATCACGAGTTCTAACTCAAACATCTATATTTTCTAAACATGATAAGTTTCAAAGCCGCTTGGAATTATAGACATCACGTAAGGCATATATTAATATATTGGACACATCTTAGCATACTATCTACCAAATTAGCATACCTCAAGTGTTAAGTTCCTAAGCTCTTTGAACTCCCTTTCTCTCCTAGTTTTCCTTTCGTGCTTTAATATTACTCAAAATTGTTTTCATGTTAATTAACATATATGAGAGAGATTCTCAAATATGATGGGTTATAAGATAACGACGAGTAAGTGGAGTAGGTGTTCTTTTTCCCTTATGATTTCTCTTTGATGAAATGATTCTTTTAACTATGTGTTAAAGGTCCGCATAGCTCATATATATATATATATATATATATATATATATATATATATCTTCTTTATCATTGAGTAATATATTTTAATTTTTCTTTAAACCTAATCACGTACAAAGTATTAGATAGGCATGCCCATTATTTAAAAAAATGTAAGAACAAGACAACTAGATAATATTAACGATTTTTCCTTAGGCCTAAACTAAATAATATATTATAAGAATAAAGTAACTTTTTATCATTGACCAACTTCACATATTATATGAATTATTTTTCTTTAAGTCGCCTTCGTTCATATATATTCTTCCTGCATCTTCAATCTTCGAAACCATATCCCAAATATTGTAAATAAATATTTTCTTCTTTCTTATCATAGCATCTTTACTTGTAACAATAGTCATTAAGCATTACTAAATACTAAAGTAGTTATGTTGCTTTGGATGAATTCCTTTTGTTATTGGTCTTATCTTCATAACTTAATTTATGAAATGATTAGTAGACAACAAATTAGTTGATGATCTACTACGTGCGGTTAAGTAACCAAATTTCCCTTTATTTGTATTTTGGACTTTATGTGAATATGTTATTTGGCCTTTACTACTGGGTTTTCATAACCTTTTAGCCTCATTAATATTTATCTTGGGCTTTATATATTATTCAGTCCAATAATTATTCAATTGGGCCTTATTCATATATATTAAATCCATTAAAAATTTTAATTAGACTCCAACTATTATTCGGCTCTTACCTTAAAGTTCCTTATGAATTATTTATTTTAAATATTTTATTCAATAATTATCTAAAATTTCTTTCTTGGTAATCTCGCTTCAAAATATAGGGGTATTACATGAATGCATTCACGTATCCTATCGCATCGCACGGATGTCTGGGTGAAAAGTTATTTGCTACACACATTATCCTAGCTTGGACATGCTATCACGTGTTCATTCCTGGAGTTCGATGTATAACAATGATGCTCTAACTGCTAGGAGGTAATATAATCTTTTACGAGTAACTTTCATTTATGTTATGCGTCTTAAATAATGCTTGTTGCACTAGTTACTAAGTTTATCTGCAGTGTCTTCTTCTCCCACTGCAAAGCCATATATTATAAGCTTTTTAGCTCCATGTATGGAATTGTGGATCTTTTGCACACCTTGAGATGGTTAACTCTTCATGGACAGAGTCTCACATTGAAAAGGTTTGGGGGATTACGAATCGTACTAAACGAGTCTACCCTCCTTGCGACACTTCTGGCCTCCAGGTTGGATTTTGCACTAATTTATGGTGACATTATGTTACTTTAATAACTAATGCTTAATATCCTGTGTATATTATCATACATGTTCGTGCTCTTAAGTGAAGTCTGATCCATGGTTCCTAACAGGAGCTACCACTGAAAAGATCTACGAAACAAGTAAAAATTATCTCCGTGGCTCAGTTTCGTCAGAAAGGTGGGCATTTAATCTACGTGGAAGGTTATGTAGTCAAATATGCTACCACTAATGGAGCGCCTTGTCCAGCCACACTCGCTTCAACTCGGGGCATTTGCTGTTGCCATGAAGAATTTGAATCGTGATCTACCAAGACCAAAGTTACAATTTGTTGGCAGTTGCAGAAATGAAGCAGATGAGAAAAGTTGCAAAACTTGAAGGACCGAACCAGCGAGTCGCAGCAGTTGGATAACGATGTTGAGTTCCACCAAAATGAAACATACAGGTCAGGTTATGTTGAAACTGATGATGCAGTTCCTGGGAACCTCATAAATATGGACATAAGTTGATGTTTCTTGCATATTATCCCATCACATCCCCTCATTTAATCGCATTGTGTCAATATGTCTCTAACCGGTGTTTTCACGTGTAACTGGTGATTTGCACGCTTTGGCGAACTTGTGGGTCTCTTGGGTGGCGCAACTGCTGGGATCCATTCGATCATAAACGAGCATTTCGGTATCAGTGTTGCGGAGACGGTGCAAGAATTTGCTGATGCGATAGAGAGGGTCGTCGAAATGACCGAAGCCCGAAAGGCTCGAGATGGATGGTGTTGCCAGAAAACGAACTTCCAAGTTCTCTGAAGAGCGATGTTACAAAGATTTTAAAGCTGTTGTTAGACCTATCTTTCAAGGTAATAAGATACCGAGGAGCCTAATATATGCCCCATGACTTTTCACTACCAAAACTATTTCAGGGTGAAATATGGAACCTTCAATCGAACTGCTGTTGCGAGCTTAAACAAGAACCTAATACGCTGCAATGAAGTACAAAAAAACAACCCTTACAGAGGAATATCGTTCAAAATTCTGGGCTTTCAAATTTACAGATTTCGCAGAAGTTGCTTGTCTTAACCTGCACGAGAAGAACAACATCATCCATAAAAGTTTATTACGAACAAAGAGGTAATAAATTTAAATCTCATGAAAGTGTCGAGAGGCTAACCTAGCACCGAAGAAAATCCAGCAGCACTGTGATCCTTCAAAGTGCTTGACAACCAATCTAATCCCTCATACAATCCATCGCCCTTCAACGTACACGTCCCTTGTATATGCCATTTCCTGTTCTTGAGGTCAAAATAGTCCTAACCCTTCGGAGACTTCCATTGGCGACATTGCTCCTTTCTGAATTACAGAAAGTGTTGTGAATGTAATGTCATCCCACGTCAAACAGATACGAATAAATGTTGATTAGAGAAAGTTTCTTTCATACCATGTCCTGTTTGTTGGCGAAGACCAATATTACGGCATTAAGCATGAAAGGGTCTTGATGATGGTCTGAAGAAAGATGACAAGATATCAGTTCAGTGGCAAATGTAAAACGGAAATAGAAAGTTTGAGGCAGATAGAGAAAAGAGAACCTGAAATTCTTCCCTTGCCCTCCCAATTCTTTCTCGGTCCAGAGAGTCCACAACGTAGATCTGCATAAATTGCAAATTATGTTAGGTAACGAAAAAATAATATTGTATTACTAACAGAGACAGAACAAAAGAGTGAGCAGTCTTGAAATAACGGAAAGAAAACTCAGGCCGATTACTTGTTCGAGAGGAATAGTTATGTAGGCAAACAGAGAAACAAAATCTTTAAATCCATATAATACTAGGATAAAACTAAAAAAAGAATCATTCAGGCAACATTGATTCTAGTGCTTGATGAGTTGCCTCATTTTATTTACCATTGACATTTTTTTGTTTCGCAATGCGCCTTGTTCAAATTCTTATTGAAACGATCATTCTCCACTTTTATTGATCAATTGAGTATGAAGATCAAGAAATTGGGAAATTGATTTGCCAATCTCATATGTCTGCTTCCTTCAGCACTCATATGATTATTCCTTCAGCACTCTCCTTGATATATATGTCCGATTATTATCACCAAAGTTTTAAAGAAGAGGATCGGTGAAGAAATTTTGTGATGTTACTAACATGGGCACGCATAACATGGAACTCGTGAACAGAATGCAATGCAGCGATGATTATTAAAGCAGTAAATCTTACAAGCGCATCGGTGTTATTGAAGTAATGTCTCCACAACGGTCTCAACTTCTCCTGGCCACCACATCCCAGACTGTGAAGATCACATTCTTATATTGAACCTTCTCCACATTAAAACCTGCACGGCAGCAAAAACTCAAAACAAAGTTAAGCAGGAAGAGAAAAGAGAGGATTGAAAAGCTAAAAAGGTCACCAGAAGTGCGCATAACGTAAGAAAAACTTTACTAAATGAAACCAACCAATGGTGGGAACAGTTGATAAAACCTCTCCAATGTGAAGCTTGTAAAGAATCGTAGTTTTTCCAGCCGCATCCAGCCCGAGCATCACGACCTATACCGATCGAACATACATACAATACAATACATACTCAAGAAATCTCTCAGAAGAAGCAGTAACAGTCAGTTTTCCTCCTAATAACAATCAACAAATAGTGATCACACAAAATTGTAGTACTGTCGACATGATTAATTGTGTCCATTGACCTTTTTTGTTGCTACTTCTGTAAATATTTCATTACAACATTTCTAGGAGGACCAATTGACAAAAAAAAAGTACAAGGTGCTCCACATGCAACAGACAATGGCACACCTAGTTTTGGTTGGATATCAACATCATCCTAATCAAGTAAGGGATGCAGATGCATTCAATAACCAGCTGTATCTTCACTAATGAATCAACCAATTAGTAAGCTAGAAACTCATCTCTCCTTTACGACGATTTAATAATTTTTGACAACAACAAAGAGGAAAGCGAAAGTTAAAACAGCAGCTCCACTTTCAGCTACGGTACACCACGGAAACCTGGAGTTCAAAATTGACAAAAACAATACAAAAAGAACAACGTACGCGCATCTCGGAGTTGCCGAAGAACGTATCGAACAGTTTGCGAAACGCTTGTCCCATCACCGAGTTTCTTCTCTTCCTCTCCCTTTGTCTTCAAGTTTATAAGAGCCTGAACTCAAATTGGACGATTGGATAGAAACTCCGACGAGCTCTCTAGGAAATTAACTGCTTTCGATCGCTATGTGATAGATAGAACAACCAAAAAATATGAACGCGCAAACCAAATTTGGCACTGCGTAAGAGAGAGAGAGAGAGAGAGAGAGAGAGAGAGAGAGAGAGAGACGCAGTTTTTCCTTCTATTTTGTTCCTGGCCATAACATAATTGGCCTCATTTTACTTTTTGTATTCTCCTTCGCAATTATTTACTTTTCAATATTAGGAAGTTTCCTTATGTCATGTGCATAATATTAGAATATAATATTATTTACATTATTTTATCATACCATTCAATCATGACGGCTGTTGATCATTGACCAGTCGACAGGGCTGCACACTCGACATGATTGGCATACGTAATAATAGTAAGTATAAAGAGAGGGAACTTAGCGTCTCCTCCCACAGAAGTTAGGCAAAGGCAAAAGCAACGATGTTTGGAACGTTTTCCGAAGAGAGGGAGGTCCACGCGCCGGCGAGCGAAGCCTGGAAACTGTACGGAACGCTGGAGCTGTCGAAGCTGATCCGAGAAACGCTTTCGAGCATCGTAACCAAAGCCGAAGTCGTCGAAGGCGACGGAGGCGTCGGAACAGTTCTCGAGATCTATATGCGCACAGGTGAGAGCCTATTCGCCTTCTTCGAGTTTCGATTTAGAGGAACGATTGTCTTTTTAGTTCGTTTTGTTTTTTTTGTTTCCAATATATTTTATTTCCGACATGTTATTTGTTCATCACTGATTTCTTTCGTTATCTTGTAGATTTTTCGTTTACATATGTTACCTACGACAAGTTTTAGCCTTATTTCTTTTGTGAATTGTCTATATATCTTCCAAAAAGTCCCAACACGTTTGGTCTAATTCGTTTAATATTTCGTAAGATTTTTCTGGTACGGGTGTGATATATATATTTTATTTCAAACGAGCCCAAAGTGACTTCTAGAAGTTTCATACTAATAATGGTGAGGATTCATATTGATTTGAGTTCTGATAGCATCCAAAAGTTTGGGGTTATTGGTAGAGTACGCGTAACATGCATTATGTAAAGCGTCAACAAGTCACATCAGCACCGGAGACGGATCAATGAAATTTACAAAGTGTCAATTAAAAACGACATAACATCGAATGTAGATGTGGGTGTTGACATGGCACGAATCAGGTGCCAAATTAAGAGATGCCCACATAAGGTGCTCATATAAGGTTGAACACCATAAAATTCCTCTATATGCATATATATATATAATAGTATATATATATATATATATTTAATTCTATATAGTCTAAAATGCGTAAAATCACTTGGTTTAGCCAAAATACACCAAAACCCTTAGTGCTTGTTTGGTTGACGGGTTTAGTAATTTTGAACCTGAGTTTGAAACATGTTAGCGTGTTTGGTTCGTTGATTTATCTAAATCAATAGTTATATAAAACCATTCTAAACCCATGCAGATGGATTTAAATAAACACACCTCCTCACATGTGTTTATTTAAACCCACTAACCAAACACACATTTTATTTATACCCATTAATTATTTTATACAACCCTTACTTAAACAAACCCTCATAAATATAGACCTATCAACCACGAGCACTTACAGTTTTAAATTGCACAGAATTCTTCGTGGTTTATTTAATCATTATCATGCTATCATTTCATTTGCACCTCTTAATCAGCGGTATAGTGCTGGGTTTTAGACAACGTCAGGATATGGTGCTAAGTTTAGCACGTCACAAAAGGAGTTTTATGCAATAAAAAAGAACAGAGGGTGTAACGCGCATTTTAGTATGCCCACTTGAGGTATAAAAAATTTACCCGTTTCCAACAAACATGACTAACATTTGATCCGAAACATGAGAAAATCAAAAGAGATGATTCTTCAAACACGAATCAATTTTTTTTTCCTTTTTCTCTATAGAAATCGAGGGGTCCTTCCTAAAACCAATGATAATAGGAGGAGAAAGCCTCTTATATATATATATTGGATCGAAGAGCTTGAATTATCCGATGTTGAACAACACCCACTTTTTATAATCTCAACACGCCCCCACACGTGTGGCATGACGGGCCTAACACGTGGACATATGAATTGGGTGACGGTGAGCGGAACTTGCTCTGATACCATATTAGAAATCGAGGGGTCCCTTCCTAAAACCAATTGGTAGGAGGAGAAAGCCTCTTATATATATATATATATTGGATCGAAGAGCTTGAATTATCGATGTGGAACAACACCCACTTTCTAATCTCAACACGCCCCCACACGTGTGGCATGACGGGCCTAACACGTGGACATATGAATTGAGTGGCGGTGAGCAGAAACTCGCCTCTGATACCATATTAGAAATCGATGGGTCCCTTCTAAAACCAATTCGTAATAGGAGGAGAAAGCCTCTTATATATATATATATATATATATATATATATATATATATATTGGATCGAAGAGCTTGAATTATCCGATGTGGGACAACACCCACTTTTTATAATCTCAACATTTTCAGATAACAATCTTCGGATTAAAGTCGAAACGCGCATTAACTAACACGAATCATTATAATATAGGTCCCGAGGAGGGGGCGCCGATAATGAGGTACAAAGAGAAGTTCACGGTGGTCGACCACGAAAACCGTTGCAAGGAAACCGAGATAATCGAAGGCGGTTTCTTGGACCTCGGTTTCACTCTTTACCGTCTTCGGCTCGAGGTAATAGAAAAGGAAGAGCAACGATGCATTACCAAGTTTACCGTTGAGTACGAGGTGAAAGAGGAGCATGCTCATAATGCTAAGCTTGTCTCATTGGGTCCGTACGTTGCAGTTCTTCTTGCTGCGAAGGATCGATTGGAGAAAAATCTTAAACCATTAGGAGACGAAATATTGATTTCTTCTGTCTCCTAAACACTATGGTCCAATTATCAGCGTAATGAAATAAATGTGTTGTGTCGTTGTTGTATGGTTGCTTCTATGCACGACTGGTGTAATAAAATCGATGTTGTAAGTTGTTAAAAGTACTTGAGGTCATGGTTACTAACTAGTTCCATATTTATTGCTGTTTATGAATAAATTTTGGGAAATCGGTTTCTTTTTCCCTGAAGTTAACATTCTGGATAGAACATATAAGATATAGGGATGTCAACGAGGCGGGTTTGGGCGAACCTACTTAATAAGATACGAGAAAAAAAAAATCATATCAATTATGTCGGGAGTGGCGAGCCTGAGACTCGCCGGAGCCGCCGGGAACGGCCTGAGAAAGTCGCCGTCGAAGCAGTGTTGGAAATGCTGAAGAACTAAGGTGTTGAGGTCACGATGTACAGGCAGCATCCGTTGGATCCTTGGCGCGCGTTGGAGGCCTGAGTTTAAAGCTGCGAGATTGAATTCTGAGCGTTAGATGGCGCGTGAAGGAGAGGAACGGCCCAGGTTAGAAGATACATGTTGGAGCGGATGATGGATCTCGGCCATTGGATCACCATCGAATGGCTCAAGTTAAAAGTGGCATTTCACTTATAAAAGTGTCATGCGATTTACACTCTATCACGCACAAATGCAAGGCCACATTGCAAAGTGTGGAGCGTCAGATCGGATAAAAGGGACGGCTGAGATAGATCGCGGCACATGCTTTTAACATGAAACTGCTCTACATATATCATTCTACTGAGTTCGAGTTAGCATCTTTGAGAGCTTGTAGTTTCTTATAGAGTGAGAATCACAGTGAGGTGTAAACATGAAACTTGTAGAGGGCACGGCAGTGTACAACTTTCGTGTTGTGATCGATAAGAAAGGAAGCTCGATTGATCCGTAAAGTTCGGCCGAACCACGTTAAATCATGTTTTGTGTGTGTGAGTTTGGGTTGCGATTTGAGCTTCGATTGAGCTTCCAATTGCTCAATTCGATCCAAAGAACTTAAGCATACATAGAAAATACGTTGAAAACTCTATCTAAGGGTGGCCATTTCTCAACAAATTAGGTGAATGAAATCTCTTTTTTTTTTTTTGTAACCGAGTAATCCTAAAGTTTGGACCAAGTAAACCACGAGGGCTCACGGGATAATCTGCGAACTACGCCTGATGATAAATAATTAGGCTCCGAGCCTGCCTTGTGAAATCGTTTAGTCGACGGACCGCTTTATTTGAACTTGATTTTGAAACTCGATATTCTTTGAATTTTTTTTTTGTATTATTCGTAAAATATTTAATACTGGATACCATATAAATTATAAGTTGAAGAAAATTAATAAAGGAAAAGCTCACACGGGCAGCTCATGAGCTAAGAACTGGTGAGCCGACTAAACTCATTTTTCAAATTTCTAATTTATTGTGGCCAATATAATAATTTCGTGTTTCCGAATAATCAAAACCCTAATTAGCACACATAAAATCTCACACAACAAAATAAAGGCTTGCAGATCATCATGCCTAATTCCAACAACAAAAGTCAACAACTTAAACCAAATTTTGCAAGAAACCGAAATTAGAAAACCACATAAGTCGACGAAGCATCAAGGGTCGTCGAAAACACACAATACTTCGAGCCTGATGAAGCTCAGTCGCTCGTCGTTGATCCATCCGTACTTCTCCTTGTAAGGATTGTTCAGATCCCTCATGGGATATCTGCCTATGCAATCTTCCCAAACATTCCCGTCCCCCAAATCGCGCATTACTTCCCAAACGCAGTTATTACACTTAAATCCCGCGCCCAAGCTTATCATCAAAATTCTATCGCCTCTTTTGAGCCTTTTCTTAGCTTCCATGTAACCTAAGACGTACCAAAGGCCGCCCGCCGAAGTGTTTCCGAACCTGTGGAGGGTCATTCGGGCGGGCTCGAGGTCGTAGTCGGTCAGCTTTAGGCTTTCGCCTACTCCGTCGATCACAGCCCTGGAAGAAAATCATTCGTCGCATATGGTATTCTGAACTTTTTTGTTAGATCTTTGAGGGTAAAACCTGTAATTGATTTTTTTTTTTTGAAATGATAGTCGAAATACGCGTTGCCGATTTTACAGCTCCGTTGAAGTTTCCGTCGATTTTTTTTTATTATGTTGAGGGTGTTTTTATCGAAATATCGACCGAAATGATGGTTGAAACTCGAAACCCACGAACTTTTCGACAATTTTTCCTGCCGAAAATATTCTACCTCTTTTTCTTCGGTATATCGATAAAAATATCGTCGAAATAAAAAATCTACGGCAAACTTCGAAGGGGCTGTAAAGTCGGCGATTGCCTCTTCCGACCATCATTTTCATCTGAAACTAGAAACTAGCATCGATGTAAAGAATCAGGTTCAAACCCAAATAAAATATATTGTAGACCTTAATATCCTAACCACTAATGAAATGTTTTAAACTTAAAAAATAGAACTCGCCTACATATACATACATAAGAGAGGAACGCATCATAATGACTAAATACATAAACAAAAAAGGTTCCCCATCACTATAACATGAGAGACTCCTAGACGTGGACGACATTCTATATACACTCAATGAACTACCGCCAATCTCTTAAATTTCTCACGAACGCCGTACATTACTTTCTTTTCTTCATCGTCATAAATGAACTTCAAATCATCTCAAAATCATTCAAAATCATGGCAATTAAACAATCATCTTTCTTTTTTCCTTTCTTTTCGAAACAAAAACCCTAACCTGCCTCCAGGATGTATGCAGAAATGCTCCACGCCAGACTTTAGATTCAAAGCTTCCATAACCCGCCCTTTGTTACTACGACCCTTCTTAGTCGTAACCACAAAAAACGCAAGCCGCAAAATCTCCTTGACAGGCAATATCTTAGGCAAAAGCGCCTTAAAATTAATCGTAAGCGCTTTCGCAGCAGCCTTCGTCAGCTTCTTCGTAAGCCTAAACCCTTTATACCCCAAATCATCCTCAACCTGAATACAGCATTCATAAGCATCGTCATTACAACCGTAATGCGTCCTAACCGAAGCCCTAAGCCTCATAACCGCCCGAAATTTCATCTCCCTCCTATTCGTAAGAAGCATAGAGCAACCGCCCGACCTAAATAGACAATTCGATAGCATCATAGACTTCTCCTTCCCACCGTACCAGTTGGGCCCTAATGACTCGGTGCTCACAACTATGGCTAGAGAATTCTTGTGAGTCTTAAAGAGTTGGCTCACTAAGTCGACGGCCACTAAGCTAGCGCTGCAGCCCATTCCCGAGAGGTTGTACGCCTTGACGTCGTCCCTCATTTTGTAATGGTTTATGATTCGAGAGGTAAGGGAAGGGGCGGGAGAAAGGAGGGAGACGTTTACGACTAGGATGTCGATTTCGAGGGGAGAAAACCCTGATTTTGCGAAGAGTCCGTCTAGGGTTTGAAAGAGATTTCGTCGGTTTCTTGGAGGGCGTCGGGGAGGTTTGGGTTGGATTCTTGGCCAAGACGACGTTTTGTGGGGCGTAGGTCTCCTCTCCTATGCCCGAGCTTACTGTGGTATGCAGTAAGAACTTATATTCTTCCCATTGTAGTTTTTGTTGCGCATGACGACCCTGCATGAGGCCTCGGTGTTCATCTTTCGGTCGTTTGAGGTGGGCTTGTAGCATTCGTAGTGGAGCATGTAGCAGTTTTCGTCGTGTTTTTTGCGAATTAGGGTTTGAGGAGGTAGTAGAGGAATGGGATGAGGGAGATGAGTAGTAGGGTTAGTTCCATTATGAGAGAGAGAGAGGGAGAGAGAGAGAGACAAAGAGAGAGGTATAAGTTGAAATCTTGATACTACACACGAGTGATGTGTGTATATATTAGAAATGCTTCTGTCTTGTTATTACATGAAGTCTTTAGTGGTTGCGGGGAGTTGTTTGAATTTTATGGGGTGTTGTCGATGTTTCTGGGCTTCGGTCGTCAGTCTCATATAATCGACAACAAGTTCGTTTTTTAGAAGGATTAAACAGTGAATGGATTACTTACGGCGTTGGGGTGATGCCTCGTCCTCACGTAAAAAAGAGAGTTAACATATGGCGTTTGGGGGATACCACCTGCCATTAATAAGATGTTAAATCAGTGGTTGGGTGAAAATAGTAAATTTTCTAGGTCATGGATTCAAATACCATCCATGACGGTCGATGTTTGTGTGGTTTGGGATATGTCACATCGACCAATACGAGTTAAATTCAGAGTATATTACGTTTCAGACCTCCTTTAGGTTTCTAAATCGAATTCAGGCCCTGTGAGTATAACATTTAGTTTTAGTTTTAATGATCCGATTTTTGCAGTACCACTTCATTGTTCTGCAGTACCACTTCATTGTTACTGCAAAAACAATGAAGTTGTACTGCAGAACAAATGAAGTCGTATGAAGAATAATCAAGTGGTATTGCAGAACAAAGAAATGATACTGAATAGCAATGAAGTGGCCATGCAGAACAATGAAGTGGTACTGCAGAAATCGGGTCCTTAAAACTAAATTTTTTCCTGACAGGACCTGAATGAAAATTGCCCCTTAAATTCATCTAGAAGTTGTGGTCGCCTTGCTACGAACAACAGTTAATTGTTTCAATTGAACTTAATCGGAGTTTGTGGATTATATGCACGTGACATTGTGTGCATGCCACTTGACTGAAACATATAAAAGAAGTTATACATGAGGTCCACAGGCTATAACTTCATTACAGTATTAATAAGACTTTGCTGCATTGAAAGGACAAATAGGTTGGAGACAGTCAAGAGGTAAATTAATACCCAACTTGATGGTTAGTATATTTTACATTTTGAAAAAACAAAAGGTAGTTTCATATTTCTCCTTCCGTTGAAAAGAAAATTAGATGTTGTGTATGTAAAAAAACGATATAATTACGCAGTTCGTGACTAGCAACTTTTTCGCGGAAAGTACGTTCTCATGGAAAAAGAAACGGGAAATCTACCAATGTTATTGTCCAATCAACCCATATCCTGCCACATATTCAATGAGGCATTAAAAGATATGAAGACATATAATCTTTATTTTGCATCGACTGTCAAGATTAGATTCCCTCTGTTCTAACTTAAATGTTCACCAACAGAGACTTTATGGGTTAGAAAGAACTAATGTGTTCACCAACCCTATGAGAAACATGGGGTCGTCCTCAGACAACAAATCTCGACCCCAAACTGAAATCACAATTAAGTTAAATACGAAGCAAAAATTAAATAAATAAAAGAAGGAAAAAAAAAAACTTAACTAGTTTCGTCCTCATTATTTGTTCGTCTTTTCCTTGCCATCGCCCGCCTTTCTCGGGATTCTGCCCGAACATTTAGCAAATGCGGACTTTAAGGCATCTCTCACGCTTAAGTCGCCTTCTTTCTTACCCCGCTTGTTCTTCTCCGAGATTTCTGTTGATTCTTCGGTTGCGTCTGGTCGGCGGCAGATAGCTTTGGCAAACTTTGTCTTCAACCGCAGGTGCAGTTCATGAGTACCCAGATGATGATGAGGGGCATATGTGATAACTATTGTACACAGCATGAAAAATAAATACGCCTGGAGTTGATGAAGACTATCCATAGACGTAGTCGAGGCGTGTGTTGGACACACTGTCCGTAAGACGAAATCGCCCCGATATACAGTGCTTTCGGTTAGCAGCGATCGTCCCCAAGATACAACGACATTTTCTTAACTCATAATTGCAGCACAACGACTAGAGTTTTACGACGAATCGTATTCGAAACTGAATTTTTCTTGCTTCGGGAAACTGGGGAGTATGTATGTGAAATATGCAAATTCGTGGTTTGAAGTGAATGTTTCCAATTCATGAGGGGTCTATTTATAGATTTTCTCACGCAGGGGCTTAATTGCAATTTCAATAACTTCCTGGACTGCTTATGTAATTTTCCAGGGGTCTAAATGCAATATTTCAAGCTAGTTGGACTGTCGGTCAATTTGACAGCCCAGATTCTCGGGCCGACAGCCCGATTCTCCGGCATGTCCCACCGGCGGCGGCCCGGTTATCCGACCGACAGCCCGAGGCGGCTAGCGACGCCTCTCCTTGGGCCGACCGACACTTCCTAGTTGGGCCGGATCAGCCCAACGGCCCACTGCTTCCATTTGATCCAATGGATCATACCATCTCATCCGGGCTGTCCAATCAGCTTCACCTCGACTGCCATGTCACCGGCACAGTCACCGTCGCCGCCCACCGGAGGAAAAATTTAAGTAGCTCCTCAATGCTCCTCGCTCCGATGCGTCGTGCGAAGTGCAAATTGCGCGCCTCAAAGCGCCCATTGCGCACTTTGGCACGGCACGGCACGGCTCGGCCTCGGCCTCGGGCACGGGCACAGGCTCGGGCCCGGGCTCGGTGCTCGGTGCTCGGTGCTCGTCGGTGCGAGGCACCGACTCGCACCCGGGCTATTATTTGGGCCAAAACTCACTTAAGCTTCTCAAGCCCACTAAGCCTACTTAAGCCCACTTAAGCCCATTTAAACCCATCCACATGGCAAGCCCTTTTGAATAAACCCCACATGGGTTTCTATATTTATAGTGAAGATTTCCTTGGTGTCTAACCAATGTGGGACACTAAAATTCCACACTCAAACACTATCAACCATTTTAATAGTTATTGGGCCAACTTCGAAAATTAATTCTCATTCACCCGATATCGGTTTTGAGCGTATTAATATTCCTTAGATTCCCCGTGAAACGTAGATTCATAATCTTTCAACGATTTCTCGTTTCGACATTCGATGGCTTCCCGATTTAATTAAAACCGGAATTAAATTTATTAATGGGTTAATTACCCAATTTGGGCCCAATGGCCCATTAGGATCAATAAACCCAACAATCCCCCACATGAATGGAAATTAATGCAAATGCTATGCATGCTGACTCTTGCAAGAAAAACTCAACAACCCGTCACTGCATCGGGATAGGTAGCTTGTGGCTTTGAACCTTCCCTAGTGAAACGCAATCGAATTTACTCGCTGTTCAGTGAACATGATGTCTTGAACTGACAGCTTTTGTGTAAATTAAGACAACAGCGTACACATAGTGACGAATCTAATTTCTTTCGATTCTCACGTTGTGTCCATTTCGGCCTTGAACCATATCTTGGTTTCATAAGTGTTATATTGAAGCGGCCCCACTTCTCACTTATATAGGTGATCGACTATTAGGACTTTAATCCTAGAGTATCCCGAAATACTCCACCATCAGGTATAGCCATCATTAAAAGCAAATTTGCTTACCCTTTACTACACGTCTTCGGGTAATTAGTTGAACAGCTTATGAGAATGAGCTTCTTAAAAAAAATTCAAGTAAGCTACTGAACTATACTCAGCTTAGTTGTCTCATTGAACCAAGTTTGTGGGATCTCCACTCATCATGGTTGAGTTACCACCGAGCTTGTTCTTGGGTGTGTGATTTTTAAGCCCCATTCCGCTTACTGCGTTATAGTGCTGATCTCTAGCAATGCCTTTTGTCAAAGGATCTGCTATGTTCTCTTTAGACTTTACATAGTCAATAGAGATTATTCCACTAGAGATCAGTTGTCGTACGGTATTATGTCTCGACGTATGTGCCGAGACTTACCGTTATACATACTATTCTGTGCCCTACCAATTGCGGCCATGCTGTCGCAATGTATCATAATAGGCGGTACAGGCTTATTCCAACAAGGAATGTCCTCCAAAAAATTTCGAAGCCATTCTGCTTCTTCACCGGCTTTATCTAGTGCAATAAATTCTGATTCCATCGTAGATCGAGCTATGCACGTTTGCTTGGAGGATTTCCAAGAAATTGCTCCACCGTCGATGGTAAATACATAACCACTCGTGGACTTGGAGTCTTTGCTATCAGATATCCAGTTGGCATCGCAGTATCCTTCAAGAACTGCTGGATATCTCGTATAGAGTATGCCATGATTAATAGTGTGCTTTAGATATCTCAGCACCCTTCTCAAGGCTATCCAATGATTACTCCCAGGATTACTCGTAAACCTGCTGAGTTTACTAATTGAATATGATATATCAGGTCGAGTGCAGTTTGTTAGGTACATAGACTGCCAATCACTCGAGCATATTCATGCTGTGATATAGGTTTTCCTCTGTTTTTGGCCAGATGTAGATTTAGATCTACAGGAGTCTTAGCCGGAGGATTATCAAAGGCATTAAATTTCTTTAACATGTTCTTAACATAATGTGATTGTGTCACACAATTCCTTCGGGCGTCTTAGAGACATTTATTCCTAGTATGACTTTAGCCAAACCATATCCTTCATACTAAAATTATTTTTCAGCATATTCTTCGTGCTTACAATCATTTTCTGATTGCTTTCTGTGATTAACATGTCGTCTACATAAAGACAAACAATCACGAATTCATCGGGTGTGCCCTTAATGTAAACACATTTGTCACACTCATTGATTTTGAATCCATTCGATAGCATAGTCATATCGAATTTTTGGTGCCATTGTTTCGGTGCTTGTTAAGCCCGTAAAGCGACTTCACGAGTCGGCACACTTTATTTTCCTGTCCAGGTATTACAAACCCTTCAGGCTGATCCATGTAGATTTCTTCTTCAAGGTCTCCATTTAGGAATGCCGTTTTTACATCCATTTGATGTACCTCGAGATCATGCAATGCTGCAATAGCAAATAGAACCCGTATTGACGTAATTCTCGTCACTGGTGAATAAGTATCGAAGAAATCATATCCTTCCTTTTGGGAATATCCCTTGGCTACTAAACGAGCCTTATATTTTTCAATTGATCCATCAGTTTTATATTTCCTTTTAAGGACCCATTTGCATCCTAAGGTTTACACCCTTTTGGGAGATCTACCAACTCCCAAGTGTGGTTCTGCATTATGGACTCAATTTCGCTGTTTACAGCTTCTTTCCAGAATGGAGCTTCTGGAGTCGACAGAGCTTCTTGCACTGTCCTAGGTTCGTCGTCTAACATGTATGTTAGGAAGTCAGGCCCAAATGATTTGGCCACCTTTTTACGCTTACTTTGCCGTGCTTCCTCAACTTCTGGAGGCGAAACTTCAACGGCTTCATAATTTCTTTTACAACTTATTTCATTTCTTTCCTTCGTTGGAAAGATGTTCTCAAAGAAAACAGCATTTCTTGATTCAATAATCATCCCAGAATTCATGTCTGGAATTTCGGACTTATGCACCAGAAATCTGTATGCATTACTATTTTCTGCATATCCAATGAAAATACAGTCAACCGTTTTCGGTCCTATCTTGACCTGTTTTGGTTTAGGTACTTCGACCTTTGCTAGGCACCCCCACACTTTAAGATATCCATAGGAAGGTTGTCTACCTTTCCACAATTCGTACGGTGTTTTATCCCGTTTCTTGTGTGGCAACATATTTAGAATGCGATTTGATGACAATATGGCTTCCCCCCACAAATTCTGAGGTAGCCCTGAACTGATTAGCATCGCATTCATCATCTCCTTAAGAGTTCTATTTTTCCGTTCAGCAACGCCATTTGATTGAGGTGAATATGGCGCCGTCGTCTGATGAATAATACCATGTTCTCGGCAAAATTCCACAAACGGTGCCACGTATTCTCCTCCTCTGTCACTTCTTATTATTTTGATCTTAGAGTTAAGTTGATTCTCAACTTCATTCTTATATCTTTTGAAGGTATCAAGAGCTTCGTCTTTACCACTTAAAAGATAGACGTGACAATACTTCGTGCAATCGTCGATAAATGTTATAAAGTATTTCTTTCCACCTCTAGTTTGCACGAATTTCAGATCACATATATCAGTATGGATCAATTCTAGTGGGTGAACTATTTCTTTCGACAGATAAAAATGGTGCCTTGGCCATTTTTGCTTCTACACAGATTTCACACTTGTGTTGTGAATCAATTTCCATTTGTGGAAGTAAGTCTAAAGTTATTAACTTTTTCAGTTTGTTTAAACTCACGTGTCCTAATCTACCATGCCATAAATTAGACAACTCAACCAAGTAAGAAGAACTGGCTTTATTATTATCAGCGATCTTAATATCGCGTTTTACAGGCATTACAGATAACTTAAAAAGGCCCTTCTCGAGGTAACCTTTGCCAATAAAATGACCATTTTGGTCAGTACATATTTTCCAGCTTCAAACACTTGTCTAAATCCAGCGTTACTGAGCAGAGCGCCGGACACCAGATTCTTGCGGATGTGGAACATGCAGCACGTCCACAAGCGTCACTTCCTTGCCTGAGGTCATCTTCAGCACCACCCGTCCCAATCCTACGATGTTGGACGTCGCCGCGTTCCCCATATATAGTGTCCTACCCGAAATAGGCGTGTAAGTGGAGAACATTTCTTTGTCGGAGCAGATGTGGCGCGTTGCTCCGCTGTCGATGTACCAGTAGTTCGGATTTTCCACGACGTTTGCCTCATACACGACGGCAGTCAAGTCTAGCTCCGACATGTCTTTCGCCGGCTGCTTCTCTTCAGTGAGATGCGCCCGAGTATTATTAACTCTCTTCTTTTTACGACAATCCTTGGCCATATGCCCTGGTTTATCGCAGTTATAACAGTTGCCCTTAATTCTTTTGGAATTCTGGTCTTGTTTCTTTTGCGGCGGACCTGGCCTTTTGCGCTTGTTTCCATAGCTCGGCTCGGCCAAGTTTGCTCCCGCCTCCATACTGCCCCTCTTGTTCTTGGCTTCGCTCTTTCGGTTATCTTCCTCGATCCGAAGCCGCACAATCAGGTCCTCAAGCCCCTCTCCTTTCGTTTGTGCTTGAGGTAATTCTTGAAATCCTTCCACAGAGGCGGTAGCTTCTCGATAATTGCAGCTACTTGGAAGGTTTCGCCGATCTGCATATTTTCAGCATGAATATCGTGAATAATCAGCTGCAGATCACGGACTTGGTCCAGCACCGGCTTAGAGTCGGTCATCTTATAATCCAGGAATTTGCCGACGATGAACTTCTTTAGTCCGGCATCGTCGGTCTTATACTTCTTGTCCAACGAGTCCCACAACTCTTTCGCAGTCGTAGCCACTGCATAGACGTTGTATAGGGAATCGTCTAGGGCGTTCAGAATATAGTTGCGGCACATGAAATCATTATGATTCCATGCGTCTAACGCAGCCTTTTCTTGCTCAGATTGAGCGACACGAGCAGCATAGTCTGCGTCGTTAGGGTTTTCACCCTCAGCTAGTGGGGCGACTTCTGTCACCGTAGGGGCGGTTTCCTTCAAGAATCGGACGAGATTGAGGGTAGTCAGATAGAACATCATCTTTTGCTGCCAACGTTTGAACTCCGTCCCGTTGAACTTGGCAGGACGTTCGACGTGGCTGCTGGCAGGGATCGTTGGTACGTTGGTTGCCATCGATCAGATCACGAACAAAAATTTCGTCTTACGATTGTTGATTCTTCGGTTGCGTCTGGTCGGCGACAGATAGCTTTGGCAAACTTTGTCTTCAACCGCAGTTGCAGTTCATGAGTACCCAGATGATGATGAGGGCATATGTGATAACTATTGTACACAGCATGAAAAATAAATACGCCTGGAGTTGATGAAGACTATCCATAGACGTAGTCGAGGCGTGTGTTGGACACACTGTCCGTAAGACGAAATCGCCCCGATATACAGTGCTTTCGGTTAGCAGCGATCGTCCCCAAGATACAACGACATTTTCTTAACTCATAATCGCAGCACAACGACTAGAGTTTTACGACGAATCGTATTCGAAACTGAATTTTTCTTGCTTCGGGAAACTGGGGAGTATGTATGTGAAATATGCAAATTCGTGGTTTGAAGTGAATGTTTCCAATTCATGAGGGGTCTATTTATAGATTTTCTCACGCAGGGGCTTAATTGCAATTTCAATAACTTCCTGGACTGCTTATGTAATTTTCCAGGGGTCTAAATGCAATATTTCAAGCTAGTTGGACTGTCTGTCAATTTGACAGCCCAGATTCTCGGGCCGACAGCCCGATTCTCCGGCATGTCCCACCGGCGGCGGCCCGGTTATCCGACCGACAGCCCGAGGCGGCTACCGACGCCTCTCCTTGGGCCGACCGACACTTCCTAGTTGGGCCGGATCAGCCCAACGGCCCACTGCTTCCATTTGATCAATGGATCATACCATCTCATCCGGGCTGTCCAATCAGCTTCACCTCGACTGCCATGTCACCGGCACAGTCACCGTCGCCGCCACCGGAGGAAAAATTTAAGTAGCTCCTCAAGTGCAAAGTGCGCGCCTCAAAGCGCCCATTGCGCACTTTGGCACGGCACGGCACGGCTCGGCCTCGGGCTCGGCCTCGGGCACGGGCACGGGCTCGGGCTCGGGCTCGGGCTCGGGCTCGGTGCTCGGTGCTCGTCGGTGCGAGGCACCGACTCGCACCCGGGCTATTATTTGGGCCAAAACTCACTTAAGCTTCTCAAGCCCACTAAGCCTACTTAAGCCCACTTAAGCCCATTTAAACCCATCCACATGGCAAGCCCTTTTGAATAAACCCCACATGGGTTTCTATATTTATAGTGAAGATTTCCTTGGTGTCTAACCAATGTGGGACACTAAATTTCCACACTCAAACACTATCAACCATTTTAATAGTTATTGGGCCAACTTCGAAAATTAATTTCTCATTCACCCGATATCGGTTTTGAGCGTATTAATATTCGTTAGATTCCCCGTGAAACGTAGATTCATAATCTTTCAACGATTTCTCGTTCGACATTCGATGGCTTCCCGATTTAATTAAAACCGGAATTAAATTTATTAATGGGTTAATTACCCAATTTGGGCCCAATGGCCCATTAGGATCAATAAACCCAACAATTTCCTCATTGGGTTCTTCGTTTCTTTCACTTTGAGGTTCAAATCTGTTTGGATTCTCAACTGGGACTTCGTTAATGGAGGAAGATTGAGGAATTGCCCGCTTGAATGGCTCGTGGAAAGTATCATGTAAGCGTTTTACCTGGGGCGTTTGACTCATGCTGAATAAACATGAATTTCAAGAAAATAATTGAATAACGAAGGATTTTAAAAAAATGGCAAGAACGATGATGTCACCTTTCTTTCGCCTATGCGGGGCAACGAGCTAAATCTTCCATCGACGCATCCATCACATGAGCAAGAGACTGGAAAGAGAAGAGAGATTCAGTTTTAGGGTTGTTTGATAATTTGAAAGCATCAGCAGATACATAGCCATTCATACCCCAAATGTCGATCCAAGAGTAACGACATCTGTCTTGTTAACATGTCTCACAGTTGTCAGCGCATGATTTAGCTGAAGTTAAGAGAAAAAAAAAAAGTCGTTTTGATGGCTTCAATGACAAAGGTGAAGTTGAATACGTAGATATGGCTTCTGCGAGGGATAACTACGTACTCGGGATAAGTAGTCCATGTCCACTTGGCCCTGAATAAGATCGGGGGACTTGTTTTCATATACTTTGATGGTCTCCAAGTATCGTGCGCATTCCTCCAAGCTAAACAAGAAGGCTAAAAAGTAAGGTACAAAGAAGATAAAAAAATGACAAACAAAAGGAGGGTTGTTTTGTTGAGCAAATTAAGGTCGCTTAGAATCATGAGATTCAAACCATTTAAAATGTATCATTAATGCCAAGAATTACGTCACCAAGAAATGGCCGTTTAATGCGAATTCTTAACCAGAGAAGACATCTGAAAATTTACAAATGAACAAGAAACTTAATAGATGCCCCGATGACCCGCACCCAGAAAGTCCTACTAAACGCCTCCAGTTCTAAAATACAAGTTTATTTTTTTGTTCGTAACAATTGACTTAGTCAATGATATCACAGCCCGGAAAAGTTATAGAATATACTCTTCGTAATGAAGAAACATGTCTATGTCCAGCATATGTGACTAGGCAACCAAGACTCAGTTATATAGAGCATGGAGTGAATTTGATAGACATAAAAGAAATACCTCCAACCACATAAAAGTTGCAGTCATGTAGTAAAGCAGTTTTCGTGACTTCAAGCAAAGGTTTAACAACATCTTCCTGGTTCATGCAACAAACAAATGAACTTGAGACTTTGAATAAAGAACATATCAAGCCATGAAGAAAATAAAGCAGAGAGAGGTTTTCCCCGTTACTTACCACATCAACATGGCAGAGAACAACTCGAAGTTTATAGTTTTTCTGCAGTTCCCATAGGTAATCTGGATGCAAAAGATGATACGAAGACTAAAGAAAAAAGCAGGAGAAGTGTAGTAAGTAAGAATGCAATAAGATCTGTGTTTCAACGTTACGAGTACAACAAAATACAAGATTTAGGTAACTACGCTCCGAACCTCAAGTACAGAGCACAAGCATTTTGGCCAACAAGAAAATCACAGACGACATCAGCAAAAGCTCTCACGTTCCTTATATGTTTGAGCAACGGGTTTCCTTTCTACGCGAAATTAACAAACCAACTTTGATCATTTAACTTCAATCGATTGGAATCTATTAACGGTAAAAGCTCTCAAATTTCTAAATTCAGGGTATTAGCATAAAAAAGTGGCCCAAAGAGCTCACATAGCAATCAATAAACTGGGAATAACAACCCACCTGTCTATGGCTAACAAGAATCGAATTCCTACTCACACCAGAAGAATTCGAAGATGAAGCAACCTCCTGCTGCACAATCGGCCTGTAAAATGACGTTGTAATTGACAATATATTCCATCAATGAAAAACTTACTACGATAAAGGCAAATCCACACAACTTCACCCCAAACATAAACAGAATAAGCATATTACTTCTGAATTGGCGTCACCAAAGGCGCGGGACTGGCAGATGATTGTGCAGAAGTGTTTGAAATCGGAGGACTTGTGTAGAACTCGGAGTTCTTTATGAAATTGAACGCCTCCGAAAATGAGGACGAAGGGTTGAGGAGTTTCTGCTGCTGCGGCGTCGATTGGGATCCGCCGGCGACTTCTTCGTGTATCTTAATAACGAACGGAGTCTTGCTATTATCGCTATTGCCGGCGTTTCTTCTCGGCCATTTATGTTACTTCTCACTCTCCGACGGCGTCGTACTGTCTCCGGGCCCTCTTGTGGTCGTAGTTTGGTGGAATTAATTGCATGATAAGCCCTTCAGATAGTATCTATCAATTGCTGAAGTATGGAGAATCTTACAAGTTACAAGCAATAAAAAAAGGGTGAACTACAGTTTACGTCCCTCAAATAATAATGCATATTGAATTAACCCATTGAAATATTAATCATACAAAATGCCACCAAGTATTAAATATTAATAGTGATGTGGACTCAACTAGCACGGGCCAGAAAAAAGCAAATAAAAAAGCCCAACACGGCCCATGAAGAGGAAAGCCCATGGTGAAGTATCTGTCTGGGAGAAAGGACCTGCAGGGACCTAACGGGCACAAGTCTTGACTGGACAAAAGAATAAGAACCGTTGTGTATAAGGGCACAGGAACAGTGAGAAAGAAGAATGACAAATTGCAGGGACGCGTGTCACTTTATTACAGGAGGATGTTACTGAGCAAATTACTGCAACAATCGCAGGAGTCATTCCATCAAGCAATCAGTCACCTTTCCTAAGTCCCTAGGTGGTATGTCCCTCCAGAAATCCTGGGACAAGGCATCAGACAGGCGGCGGGAACTGCTATAAAATAAAGACTTAACCATATTTTTCACAAGATTCACTTTTTACACAGAGTTATCCACACACATTCTCTCTTCACATAGCTTAAGCGTATTTTCTACATCTTAGGAGTGAAAGTGAGGATTGTCTGAGTGTGTAAATCGTTATTGCTTGGTGAAAGAGAGTTCCTAGCGCCCCGTGGACGTAGAATCCGAAAGGATTCGAACCACGTAAATCCTTGTTCTTTCAAGTTTACGTCCCAGCACCCACAACGCCTCATATACCTATAAAATTGCGTAATCAATCTACCGCTAACTAAGTATCCAGAGCCCCCACAGTCACAAATACTGTTGATTGGTTGGCCCCATATCAAATGGCGCCGTCTGTGGGAAATCGGAGTTGAAGGCGTGAGAAAATTATTCAGCAAGGTACGAGGCCGCGTTGAAAAAATTCTTGTATATCCTCATTTTTCTGTGTCGCAGGGACGAGGTAAGAAGCACGAGAGCGCTGATGGAAGGAAGTTCATCCATACCAAAGAACCTGGACTCGCAGTTTCAGGAGGTCGCGAGGGACAACCCAGTGGGACAAACGGCTACCCCGATGCCTACCCCTGGCGTAATATCACCAGAGACGCCGATCACCCTAACCGCCGCGCAGTTGGACCTCCTGGTGCGCAACACTGTCAACAGTGCCTTGGCTGAGAGAAGAAGAAACGGAGACAACGAAAAAAGGCCCAGCCACGTGTCGAGACCGAGCGAGTGGACGGTAAATTCACAGAAGTGACTGGGGAAAACGAGACGCAGCCGCAACCCCAGGCAACGCCCCTGAACATAGCAGGCAGACCCGTCCGAGTCGGAGAACGAGTCGAGAAAGGAAGAAGACCCCCCAGGCATCCTGAGGAGCATGGGGGAACTGCGGAACAAGTGCGAGGGAAGGAAGAGGAGCCAAAAAGGCAGATCCGCCAGAAAGGGACGCTAAGACACCCACGTTGATCTCCATCGAGTCCGTCAGCAAGCCCCAGACCATGCCAAAGGAGAAGGGGGCTCCAAGAGAAGAAAAAGGTCGCGCTGCACCCAGAGGAAAAGGAGGAAGCTTGGGCCAAAAAAGAGAAGGAGCTGCGGGAACAACTGGCGGACCTTAAGCAAGTGGTGGACGGTGTCAGAAGCAGAACCATGCCACCTAGGATAGGAGAGGGGCTGGTGGCCGGGACACCCTTTGCAAAAGAGCTATTGGTGGGGGAAGTCTCATCTAACTTCAAGCAGCTGCCATACGAATACGATGGGACGACGGACCCCGTGGAACATGTCCTACGCTTCCAAAATACCATCTTGCTCCACGATTTCTCGGATGGAGTCAAATGTCGAGTATTCCTAACTACCCTGGTAAGAGCGGCCCAGCAGTGGTTCAGCCAGCTAGCGCCCGGTCCATCAAATCTTTCGAAGAATTCCAGCTACTATTCATCACTCAATTCGCCAGCGCCAGAAAAGCAGCCTAAGTCCGACATGTCGCTCTTTCAAGTACGACAGGGAGAAAATGAGAGTCTGCGGGCTTACATTAGCAGGTTCAACATCGCAGCCTTGGAAGTGCCCACAGCCACGCCGTCCGTCAAGGTCAGCGCCCTGATAAACGGACTTCGTGATGGGGACTTCTTCGCTTCCTTGTCCAAGAGGCCATCGCCAACTTTCGAGGATCTGCTGCTGAGGGCCGACAAGTATATCAACTTGGAGGAAAGCAAGATGGCCAAAGCGCAGGAGGAAAAGCAGATAACCACGCCAAAAAAGGAAGGGTCGTGAGGAGCCAAGGACATGAGAGGCAACCTGTACGACTACCCCCCAAAGAACCTTGGGGATCTCCTCATAGAGCCCTCCGAAGGTTCACGCCACTACGTGCCAATCCAGAGGAGGTCCTGGCCGTCGCGGGACGTCACCCTGCCTGGAGGAAGCCCCCCGCAGGATCTTCAGGACCTTCTAGACCCTACTCTAATTTGTATTGTCGCTTTCATAATGAATATGGACATCATACTAACAGTTGCCATCATTTGAAGGATGAGATAGAGAGACTCATACAGGCCGGACACCTGAAGGAGTTCGTCCAACAGGGACCTGAGCCCAGCCCTCGGAAAAATAAAAAAAAGGAGAGGGGGACCTGGGCCGAATAAGGGTAAGCCATTGCCACCACCAGTAAGCAAAGGTCCCCAGGACCGTCCAGGGCCCCCATATTAATCATTGTCAGAGGTCCCAGTGGCGGGGATTCCAACCGAGCTAGGAAGTCTTACGCTAGGGCAACGGGGAAACTCCATCCATGGGGACTGGTAGGGCACACGGAGGCCATCGCAAAACGTACAGTTCGGGCCGAGGACGAGGAACACACATCACTAGGCCACGTAACGATGCCCTAGTCATTACGACCGATATCGCCGGATACGATGTGTCCCGAGTCTTCATAGACGGGGGGAGTTCGGCTAACATCCTATTCCTAACTGTTTCAGAAAGATGGACTTAGGAGTGGAGCTACGACCCGTTTCCACCGCCCTATACGGATTCGGGGGACCTGGGATACAGCCTATGGGAGAAGTACACTACCTGTTGGAATGGGGAGAGACCCAGTTCGGGTTGTAAGATGATCAACTTCCTCGTGGTCGACATTTCCTCTTCCTATAACGTCATTCTGGGACGACCCGCCATCAACGAGTTCAGAGCAATTCCCTCTACCTACCACCTGAAGATCAAGTTCCCAGTGGGGGAACATGTCGGAGAAATCATTGGGGGACCAGCAGAGCTCCCGCCGGTGCTACGCTAACGAAGTAAAGACGGTGACTAAGGGAAAGAGGTCATCAGAGAGGGAAGCGGTCGGGACAAGAGGATCAAAATCGAAGGAGGGGACCTACGAGCTTGCAACCCGAACCAGACGAGGAGCTAGCTAACGTAGAGCTGTACCCCGATCAACCAGGGAAGACTACCAAAATCGGGACACATCTAGGGGAACAAGCCACAAAGGAGCTGGTAGGATGCCTGCAGAGGAACGCAGACCTTTCGCGTTCTCTCCAAAGGAGATGACAGGAATCCGCCCTGATATAGCCAAACATCACCTGAATGTCATACCCGGCACTAAGCCCGTCACAGAAGCTCCGACAATACGGGACCGAGAGGGCGCAAACCCTAAAGGTGGAGGTCGATAAACTGCTTCAGGCCGGCCACATCCAGGAGGTCCAGTTCCCCACCTGGTTGGCCAATGCTGTTCTAGTGAAGAAGGGAAATGGGCAATGGAGGATGTGCATCGATTTTAGGGACCTCAACAAGGCCTGCCCCAAGGACCATTACCCGCTGCCCAGAATAGACCAGCTTGTGGATTCTACTTCTGGGTGCGAGGTCCTCAGCGTGATGGACGCTTACCAAGGCTATCACCAGGTAAGTCTTGATTCGAATGACTTTGACAAAGTTTGTTTTGTGACGCCAGGAGGAACATACGGATACGTTCGGATGCCCTTTGGACTTAAAAACGCGGGGGCCACATACCAACGGATGGTGGATAAGGTCTTCAAGCAGCAGTTGGGCCGGAACATGGAGGTGTATGTGGACGATATGCTCGTAAAGTCCGTAAATCTCATCGATCATACCAAGGACCTGGAGGAGGCGTTTGGAGCCATTAGAGGAAGCGGCATGAAGCTGAATCCCGAAAATGCGCGTTCGGAGTAAGAGCGGGAAAGTTCCTTGGTTACATGGTGACCCAGCGAGGCATTGAAGTCAACCCTGCAAAGGTGAAAGCTATTCTGGAGATGCAACCTCCTCAGGGCATCAAGGGGTTCAGAGGCTCACGGGCGGTTGCAGCCCTTAGTCGGTTTATATCCCACTCGGCCAAGAGGAGCTTACCTTTCTTCAAAGTGCTGCGTAAGAACAAACAATTCGAGTGGACCAAGGAGTGCCAGCAAGCCTTTGAAGAACTGAAGGAGTACCTCCACAACACCCCCCTCTTGACTAAACCGCTAATGGGGGACGTGTTGGTGCTGTACTTCTCCGTGGGGGACCATGCGATAAGCTCCGTCCTATTAAAAGAAGAAGATACCTCCCAGAGGCCCATATATTTCGTAAGTAAGGTGCTGCTGGATGCGAAACTAGGTACTCCGAGGTTGAGAAGGCCGCCCTGGCAGTGATGACATCCGCCCGACGGCTTCGTCCCTACTTCTTATCACACAAAGTGAATGTGCGAACTAACTTCCCTCTAAAGCAGACGTTGGACAAACCGGACCTGTCAGGAAGGATGGTGAAATGGGCAATCTAGCTAGGGGAGTACGATGTGGAGTTTGAGCGAAGGACCGCCATAAAAGCCCAGGCCCTCTCAGACTTCGTCCTCGAAACCACTAGAGGACCTCCAAAACGTCAATGGAAGGTATACGTGGATGGATCCGCCACTATGCAAAGATCGGGGGCAGGAGTTCTCATCATCAACCCTGAGGGAGAGGAGCTCCGATTTGCCATCACTTTTCATTTTCAGGCCTCAAATAACGAGTCGGAATACGAGGCTCTCATCCACGGTCTACGAATCGCTAAGGAGCTGGGAGCACGAGACGTCACTCTGTTCTCAGACTCGCAGCTAGTGGTGCAACAAGTGAGGGAAACTATGAAGCGAGAGACGAAAAGATGGTCGAATACGGTAAAAGAGTTGAAGGGCTAACGAAGTTTTCGATTCCTGTGAAATTGTGCAGGTCCCCAGGGACGAGAACCACAAGGCCGATTATTTGGCGAAGGCGGCAAGCTCAGGACTAACTATCAGGGAGGAAGGTATTACCTACCTCGCCGTAGACAAGGAGGAGACAGGGGAGTTCGTAGCCAACATAGAGGAAAGGACGATTGGAGGTCCCCATCATAGCCACTTTAAAGAACCCTAGCCAGAGAGACAGGAGGGGATATCGACAGAAATTCTGCCTGATAGGCGAATGCCTCTTCAAGAAATCCTTCGTACACGCATATGCCCGGTGCCTCTCCAAAGAAGAAGGCAGGAAGATACTAGAAGAGATCCATGAAGGATGTGCAGGAGACCATGCGGGGTACAAGTCCCTTACTAGGAAGGTAGTCAGAGCCGGGTATTTCTGGCCCAATATCATCAGAGATGCCAAGGACCTGGTCAGAAGGTGCAGCAACTGCCAGATGTATGGTCCCAGAATCCACGTCCCCGCTGAAGCCCTGGGCGTGATGCAGTCTCCATGTCCTTTCGACAAATGGGGATCGACATCGTCGGCCCATTTCCTCGAGGAAAAGCGCAAAAGAAGTTCATTATTGTGGCGGTAGACTATTTCAGCAAATGGGTCGAAGCCAAGGCGGTGGCGCGAATAGACGAGGCAAAGGTGATTGAGTTCCTATGGAAGAATATCTGCTGCCGCTATGGAGCTCCCAGGGTCCTCATTTCAGATAATGGAACCCAATTCTGCGGGCGAAGACGCGACAATTCTGTGAAGGCATGAAGATGACCCAAAGATTCGTGGCGGTGGGACATCCCCAGGCGAATGGGCAGGCTGAAGTCTCCAATCGAACCATCCTCAGAGGGATCAAGGCCCGACTTGAGCAAGACGGAACAAATGGGTGGAGGCGCTGGATGCTGTCCTTTGGGCATACAGAACGAGCCCCCGTGAAGCAACAGGAGAAACGCCCTTTGAACTAGTGTACGGCTCGTCTGCGGTAATACCCGCGCTGAGATTGGCATCGAGACACATCGCATGATGGCATATGACGAGAAGGAAAATGCTCAATTAAGGAGGGAGGACCTGGACCTTGTCGAAGGAATGCGAGAGGAGGCCCACGTGAGGACTGAAGGATATAAAAGTCGCATAAAGGCGATGTACGATAGGAGGATCCGACCCAGGGAATTTCGACAAGGGGATCTAGTCCTGCGAAGAGCCGACATCCTACGGCCCTTGAAGAAAATGGAAGCGCCCTGGGAGGGGCCCTATCGCGTAACAAAGGTGCTGGGAGATGGAGCCTACGAATTAGAAGATGCTAACGGAAGGTCCTTGCCCCGCCCTTGGAACATCTCTAATTTGAAAAAGTTCTATGTGTGATACTATTATGTAAGATGGGGAGGGGACGTACTCTTTCCTTCATCTGGGATTTTTTCATCAAAGGGAGGTTTTACCCAGATAAGGTTTTAACGAGGCGTACCTCCCCGGCGGAATATAAACGTTTTGTTATAACAACTAGTGCACTTAGATTCGATGCCAAGGGTCGACCGGGCCTGCGGTGTACAAAGACATCAAAGGCCCAGTGCCTGCGACGTGAAATGATACCAAGGGTCGACGGACCTGCGGCGTACAAAGACATCAAAGGCCCAGTGCCTGCGATGTGAAACGATACCAAGGGTCGACGGACCTACGGTGTACAAAGACATCAAAGGCCCAGTGCCTGCGACGTGAAATGATACCAAGGGTCGACGGACCTGCGGCGTACAAAGACATCAAGGCTCAGTGCCTGCGACGTGAAACGATGCTAAAGACCGACGGGTCGGCGGTGTACCCGACATCAAAGGCCACAGGTCTGCGACGTGAACGATGCCCACAAAGGTGTACAGATGCCACCGCCGACGGGCTGTGGTGTACAGGACATCAAAGGTCCCCAGTAAGGCCTGCGACGTGAATAGGTACCTCAGCGAAGCTGGCGCTATAACCAGGGTAAAACGGTGGGCGCAAATCCCCACTTAGGACCTACGGGTCTATATTACTGGACGCGCTAAGGAGAAAGAGAGCCTAGCGCCTATATGACACCTTTGGATAAGGACGACGGTCCTTACAACCAAAGGCGCGTACAATTCGTACTCAGCTTACGAATTCGATAAAGATTGGTTTGGCGAAGGCATGAAAAGAAATACTTAATAAAGAGGCCCTATATTACAAGAGGAAAAGGGGGCCTCACCGGAGGCATACATGAATAGGGGAGTTAAGCTCCCCCATGCGCAAATTAAAATCCTAATAAAATCCGCAAAAGCATAAAAAAAAAAAAAAAACAGGGTCCACTACACAACACAGTACAAGAAAGAAACTAAGCGGAAGGATCTGCGGGAGGGTAGAAGACCACGCCAGGAAGATCAGAGATGTCGGCCTGGGCCAGAGCCGCCATGTGCCTCTCAGCAGAGGACGCCAGAACAAGGGATTCTCCTCGGCATAGCATCTCCTTTGAAGGACGGAGGAGGAGGAAGATCCCTAAGGGCCGTGGCCCGCTCCAATACCAGCGGACCCCGCCTGATGGCCTCCCAGGAAATAAGTGCTGCATAAAAAGGGACAAAGTCCCTGAGGGAGACAGGATCTTCCAGGTAGGCCAAGCGCCAATCCTCTGCCAAGTCCCTGAGGAACTTCTGGCCAGCTGAGGTCGATAGGAGGTGTCGCTGGCAGATCCGAGCCCCCTCGGCCTTCATGGCCTCCAGCTCAGCCGGGCCGTGAACCTCCATCATGCGAATAAAGTCCTCGTCCCACTTGGCTCTTTCCTGGGCAAAGGAACGCTGAAGTTCCTCCTCGCGCTGCTTCAAAAGGGCCGCATGGTCCTCCTTCTCTTTCTCTGAAGAGTGGCGCAGCTCCTCATATTGCTTAGTCAGCTCCTCCTTCGCCCTTTCCAACCCATCCTTCTCATCCTTCGTGTCCTGGAACTTGGCTTGAATTTCCTCGATTGATTTTTCACGAGCGGCCAGACTGGCCTGAACTTGCTCCAACTGCTCCTGGAGGGACCTAACGCGCCCCTCCAATTCCGGCACCTGCGGACTGTCCGTGGTCTTACCGACACCAGACCTATCACCTAGGTACCACGAAAAAGAAATCCTAAGACCAGGAAAACCAGAGAAAGCACAGGAACCCCAAAAGACACGACAAAGGCATTCACTGGAAGCGACCAAGAGGCGTACCTTGGAAAGATAATAGGCCAGCTCCGCCTCGTTTTTCTGCAGGGGATCTATTGGCGAACACCTCCCTGTCTCCTGCAGAGACCAAGCTGCTTAACGCTGCCATCCCAGCTCCGGCCACAGGAGGAGGTGGGCTCTCTCGCTGGGGCCCTTCCTGAGGAACTTCGACCTGAGCCTCACTTCCTTCGCCCTCAGTGAGAGGTAACTTCTTTCTTAGACTTTTTAGCAGACTTTGCTAAAGAGCCAGCCTTTCGTTTCACCTTGGGAGCCGAAGGAGCTGGGGGCGCCTCAGAGGTCTCTGACTCCTTAGGAGGGGACCGACCAATCTCGGCACGAATATCCAAAGCCCCTGGAAGCGGTGGAAGATCGGAAGTCGAGGTGGGCCCCTCAACATTAGGAGGTGGGGGAGCATTCCTCTCCTCTATGTTGCCAACAGATTGCGCCACGAACCTGTCATCCCTGCACCCAACATCCACAAACATAGAATTAGCGAAAGACACTGCCAGAAAAAACATGAGGATATCGCAACAACTACAGATACCCTCGAGAGAAAGGCCGGCGAACGAAGGCGAAAACCCAAAATGGTGCAGGATCCCTGGGAACCTGACTAAGGAAGAAGGGTTCAGGGGACCATGCTCCTTAGCATGAGCGTTCAAAAGGGACAGAGCTTTCAGATTCCTCTTTGAGCATTTGCCAGAACTGCGAGGAGGGGCACTGCTCACCCACCTATCACAGGGAAAATCCCACGAACCACCCGGGGACTCCACGAAGAAATACGACCCGTGCCAATCTTTATCCATCTTGTGGTTTTTACCAAAGAAATGGGTTTCTCCACCCACTGGAAGAGATAGAGGAAAGATAGAAGAAGGCACCGTGAAGTTTGACCGAAAATTGGGAAACCACCAAGTCAGGGGAAGAACACCTCCCACAGCATGCACAGCCACAAAAAACGAGATAAGAAGGCGAATGGCGGAGGGTTGGAATTGATTCAGAGGGACCTTGAAGCCCGTGACACCTCAGAAAGGAAGAGATGAACGGGGAAACGCAGCCCAGCCCTGACCTGGGCCTCCCAGAACGCCAAACATGTGGGAGGCGGGTGGTCAGCCCTCTGGTCTGGCGAAGGTATTCTCACCCTGAAACCCTCGAAAGCGAAACCCCCCTCTACCAAAGCCTCTAAACCCGTCTGAGAACATGTCGAGGCCTTAAAACGCTAATAGGGATCCCGTAGAAGAGGAAGGACGATCTAGGGTTTTGAGGGGCGACGATCCCGAAAGCGCAGCCGAATCTCGGGTTCGGCGCCAAATCAACGGAGCTAGCTCCACCTGAGTGTGAGAAGCCATGGCAAAGCGACGACGGAACGGGTTTCGGGACGATGACCGGTGTAAGGTACGATGGCGCGCTGGGTATGAGCTCCCGAAGGGAATCCGGCTGGGAAACTGGAGGAGTAGATGAATCGGAAAGAAATTGACTGATGGGAGCGAGAAGGAGGAGGTGAAGATTTCTCTGAAGCTGTAACGACGGAAGCCATGGAAACGAAGAAAGAGATGAAATAAGCAGAGAGAAGCAAGAGAGAGAGAGACGTACCTGTTTATTGCGAGGTGTCTTTTCAAAAATAAGAGTAAGCTTCCAGAAACCACACTTAAAGAGAAACGGTTCCCAAGGCACTGAGAGGGAGTAGAAGGTCACATTCCTGCAGAAAAACATGATAGAAGGACCTTAAAGGACGCTCCCTTATTAAAGTGCGATGGTTCCCGAGATGACGAAAGGGAGCAGGAAAGGTCACATCCCTTTCGGAAAAATCGCGATGGAGGGACCTTGAGGGGAGGTAAAATTTTAACTTGTCATTTTTTACTCTAATCCACTTTTGTTTCCAAAAATAAAATTAGAGTAGGGGAGTGGTTGATGTGGACTCAACTAGCACGGGCCAGAAAAAAGCAAATAAAGAAAGCCCAACACGGCCCATGAAGAGGAAAGCCCATGGTGAAGTATCTGTCTGGGAGAAAGGACCTGCAGGGACCTAACGGGCACAAGTCTTGACTGGACAAAAGAATAAAACCGCTGTGTATAAGGGCACAGGAACAGTGAGAAAGAGAATGACAAATTGCAGGGACGCGGTCACTTTATTACAGGAGGATGTTACTGAGCAATTACTGCAACAATCGCAGGAGTCATTCCATCAAGCAATCAGTCACCTTTCCTAAGTCCCTAGGTGGTACGTCCCTCCAGAAATCCTGGGACAAGGCATCAGACAGGCGGCGGGAACTGCTATAAAATAAAGACTTAACATATTTTCCACAAGATTCACTTTTTACACAGAGTTATCCACACACATTCTCTCTTCACATAGCTTAAGCGTATTTTTACATCTTAGGAGTGAAAGTGAGGATTGTCTGAGTGTGTAAGTCGTTATTGCTTGTGAAAGAGAGTTCCCAGCGCCCGTGGACGTAGAATCCGAAAGGATTCGAACCACGTAAATCCCTTGTTCTTTCAAGTTTACGTCCCAGCACCCACAACGCCTCATATACCTATAAAATTGCGTAATCAATCTACCGCTAACTAAGTATCCAGAGCCCCCACAGTCACAAATACTGTTGATTGGGTTGGCCCCATATCAAATAGGATTCTTGCACACCTTGCGTGTGCATAAAATAAAAAAAATTGATTAGTAGTATGTGGTTTTATATTAATAATTTAATAAAAGTAAACATACTAATATAGAAATGAGCAAATTTTACTGTGGCTAGAATTCGAATCGTGCTATTATGCTTATAGTTTTATTATAAACATCGACACGCCAATTGATTCTGCAAACGGTTACTATGTATGTCTATCGCTTATAAAATAGAAAGATATTAACAAGAATTGTAGTTGATGTGGGGCTCTCCCACATCAAAGAATTTGATAAGGTTCAGGAGTTTATATAGCGGTAGGTTTAATATTTTCAAAGTATGGGACGTGCGTTGAGTGCTTAAAGGACGTAAAAAGGACGTAAACGAAAAAGACACAAGATATACGTGGTTCAGACCTTGTAGGTCCTACGTCCACGGCGCTCCAAAATCCCTTTTTTCATTATTTCAGGATAATTTACACACTCAAGTCGCTCGTTTCTGCCTAAAATATACTGAGTATTATAAAGAAAGCATTCGTATGATAAAGTGAGAGAATTATGATTGTTCTTCGTATTTTTCATGATGATATTGTGAAAACAACCAAGTGATGCTTTTATAGGAGCTTCATGATGCTAGGAGAGCTACATCCCGGATTTCTTGGGAATGACGCCTAGTACGATGTACAGTGACAGACAGCAGTCTGTCGACAACTTCTGTACAGTAGCCACATCCTGGGCAGCGGCTACAGTGGCGCAGCACATCTTCTTCATCGACACGTGTTTTCCCGCCCACGTTCTTCTTTGCACAGTCTCTTCATTAATTAATGCACCTAGAGACTTTGTTTTTCAAGGGTCACTAGCCGTCCTCCGATGTCCTCACAACTCCCGATATATATTAGCGGTTTTACTGGGCTTTCCTATTGGGCTTATTTTTCTTTTCTATTTTTTCAGCCCCCTATTTTCTGGACCGTATCGACCACTCCCCTACTCTAATTTATTTTCGAGACAAAGTAAATTAGAGTAATAATTAATAGAGAGGTGGGCTTACCTCAGGTCCCCGCAAGCTCCCCTCCATAAGTTTTCTATTCCGGGGAATCGCGCTTTTTTTTGAAAGAGCAATAGTCACTTCTGTCGTACTTAACTTCTTGTGAACCGTTGGCTTTTATTAGCGATGAGCTAGCCCTTCTCCCTTCGTCATTTCCTTATATTCAAAAAGGGCGATTTATTCGATAAGGTACTTTTTCATTTCCGCACTTACTTACTTTTTCATCTCGCTGTTTTCCTCATTTCGCCATGGCTTCTTCTCCGTCTGACTCCGCCAATCGTTCCCTAGCCTCTGCGAACCTCTCAGATTCCGGATCTTCCGCCACTCTCCCATCATCAAAGCCTCCCATCCCTAAATCTAAGCTCGTTTCAAGCAATCGTTCGTCAAAACATCGGGGTACTGCCCGAGAACGCGCTTGGTGACTTCTGCCAGTCCGTCTGAGGCCTCCATCGGTTCGATGCCTGTCAGTTCGCCTGTCAGTTCGCCTGCCAAGTCCGATGAGTTAGTCATCCTCTCTGATCTTCCAGCACCCTCTGTTCCTAGGTTAGGGGGCCACAGTCTGTGCCCGACTCTTCGACGCCAGGAACAAGTAAGTTCGGCGCTTCCTCTTGCTCCCACGCTGATATAGGGTCTCTTGTGGGTGGTTGTCTTTTGGGGATATTTTGATGGTGCTGCTTGCTGCTTCTCAAAGGGCAGATTGCCCTCCTCAATCCTTTCTCGCCTTTTGGGAGTCCCAAATTAGGTTGTCCTTAATTTCCTGTTTCCCCTTTTTTCTCCTCTGTGTCTAGGGCTTTCGGAGTTCCCCTTAATCATTTCCAGCCTTCGACCTTCGTTTGTTGTTTGCCTTTTTCGTGACTGTGACAGAGGCGGGTGGCGAACCTTTCGCCAATTGTCTTGTCTCAGTTCTATCTGAAACTTATGATCCCTTCTTTTACCTGCCTACCATTTCTTCTTCTCGGGGCGGTAGCACCCACTCCTTCTTGAAGAACCATGAGGTCGAGAAGGACTGGCAGGGTCGCTATTTTTTCATCAGATCTCCCGATGGTTCATGTGATTTCCCAACGGATTGGGTGGAGAAGGCCCCTATACGGAATTCTGGGAGGTGCTCTTCGCGCAATGGTAGGGCCTTAGCCCTTTTGAAACCAGCATGCCAGACTTAAGGGGCCTTTGAACCCCCTTCACTTGGTTAATCATCCTGGGGCCCTCCATCACTTTGGCTTTTCCTCTGTTTTGTCCCCTTTCCTTTGAGAGTACTCTTCTTGTTTTCGCCCTTCTTTTTCCCTTTGAGTTGTTTATAATTCGACTAACCTTTCTTTGTGTTTTTGACCAAGGTATGTCGACTCCATGGTACTCCTTTCTTGCCAAGGTCAAACATGAGGCTCCTCAAGTCACTCCAGGCGCGGAGTCTTCAGCTGCGGCTTCTACACTGCCTCGGGTTCCTCCAGCCCGGACATTTGCGAGAAGTTCCTATGGGTCCAGGGTTTGTTGAGGGAATGCAGACAGCTCCTATGATGGCGCCCACTTCTGGTACTAAAAGGAAAGCCGCTTCCACCAAGGAACCTGGAAAAATAGACAACGAAGAAAGCGCCCCGTTTTCCTTCAGGTGATCTGCCCTAATCTTTCCGTGGATCAGCTGTCGGGGCGGGGTCGAAAGGATGAGCTTGCTGGGCTGTTTCGTGTCGCCTGCTGATAAGAGGTTATTCTTCAAGGCTATCCGTCTGAGAACTCGGAGCAGATGGCCTATCACATCCTCAAGGTGCCCTTTCTTGTCTTGCTGTTGTCTCTGACTGTTTCGTGGTATTTTCCTTAAGTACTTTTCTATTCCTAGGTGGTGAATTATGCGTCTACCCAATCGTCTCTTGCTTTGTCGGTCTGTGACCCGAATATCTGAAGGATTGGCGAGGATTGGTGCCAGGCATATCTGAAGGATCCGCTTTCTTTGAGGACTTTGTTCCCCTGATGCAGTATTATTTTGAAGGAGGTCATAAAGGGGGTCTGGCAGGGGTTGAGGAGGTGCCGCTCTGCAGGCGCTTCCTTTTCCTTCGTGCTTCCAGGGAGATCCCAGGGCTGCAGAGAATACGAGTTTTGGGTTCCTGCCGCGGAGAAACACATGGAAACTCTGGCCCATGCCGACATCTCAGATCTCCCGGAAGCTCCCTCGGATCGCCCTGCTCCTTGATCTTTTTTCTTTTTGCTGTGATGTAATGTATCTTTTTTCCTGTTTTTCGAACCTTTTAGGACTTGTGTTGCTCTCTCGGGAGCTTAACCCCCCTTTGTGTGTCTCTTGGGATATTTTTTCGTGTAATATATGCATCCCTTTTTCGTTATATCTTGGTTGTTTTTGCTGTCTTTGAATCTGTCGGGACCTTCGCCATTTATGAACTTGTGTTTTTTTTCCCAAAATGCGGGTCTGAACACGGTCACAAAGCCGGTGTTAAGACCAATTATGAATTTTGAGCGCAGTCATAGCGCCGGCATGTTTAATGATTCGTAAGCAAGTACGAATTTTAAGCACAGTTATAGCGCCGGCACGCTTAATCGATTCGTAAACTAATACGAATCTTGAGCACGGTTATAGCGCCGGCACGCTTAATCGATTCGTAAACTAAGTATGAATTTTGAGCGCATCCTGGATTGCAAGGACCGCCGTCCTTGACCTCAGGTGCTTTTCGGCGCTAGGCTCTCTTTGTCATGTCGCAGCTTACTGAAATCCTTTGATGTCTTGTACGCTGCAGTCCATCGACGGCTGTATCTTGTACAACCCTTATGGGCATCAACACACCGCAGATATATCATCTTTGGCGTCCTGTACACCGCAGGTCCATCGACCTTTGGCATCATCACATCGCAGATATATTATCTCTGACGTCCTGTACACCTCAGGTCCGTCGACCTTTGGCATTGATTATATTATTAGGTGCACCTTTTAGATATATATAAAAAAATTCCTTATATTCCGACAATGAAGTACGCCTCGTTAAAATCTTATCCAGGCAAAACCTCCCTTGAGGAAAACTTGGGATAAGGAAAGAGTACGTCCCCTTCCTAGTACATAGCGGTGTTACACATAAAACTTTTTCAGTAGATATATTCCAGGGACGAGGCAAGGCCCTCCCATCTGCATCTTCTAACTCGTAAGCTCCTCCTCCCAGTACCTTGGTTGCGCGATAAGGTCCTTCCCAGGGCGCTTCAATCTTTTTTAGAGGGCGTAGGACATCTGCCCTTCTAAGCACCAGTTCTCCCTGCTGGAATCTTCTAGGTCATACCTTCCGATCGTACATCACCTTTATCTTGCTCTTATACTTCTCCATCCTTAGTCTCGCCTCCTCTCGTACTTCTTCGATCAGGTCCCATATCCTCCCTCCTTAGTTGCGTATTTTGCAGCTCGGTCGTAAGGTAACATCCGATGCGTCTCAATGCTGATTCCGCGGGAATGACCGCGGCAGATCCGTACACGAGTTCAAAGGGGGTTTCTCCAGTAGCTTCGCAAGGACTGTCCTGTATGCCCAAAGGATCGCCTCCTCAGTGCCTCCACCCACTTGTGCCCGTCTTGCTCGAGCCGGGCTTTGATTCCCCTTTGGGTGATCTTCATGCCTTTGCAGAAATTCCTTGTCTTAGCTCCGCAGAACTGAGTCCCATTGTCGGAGATGAGGATCCTGGGAGCTCCATAACGTTAGTAGATGTTCTTCAAGAGGAACTCAATCACCCTTTCTTCGTCCTGGCCATGGCCTTGGGTTCGGCCCACTTGTTAAAGTAGTCTACTGCTACAATGATGAATTTCTTCTGTGCCTTTCCTCGGGAAAAGGGACCTACGATATCGATTTCCCATTTGTCGAAGGGACACGGAGAGTACATTGTTCCCACGTTCTCCGCAGGAGTGTGGATGGTCCGTATTTCTGGTAATTGGCGCATCTTTTCACCATCTCCTTCGCATCTCTACCGAGAGTGGGTCAGAAGTAGCCGGCCTGTATCGCCTTTCTTGTTATGGACTTGTATCCTGCATGGTCCCCTGCACATCCCTCGTGGATTTCTTGTAACACCTTTTCGCCTTCTTCTTCAGAGAGAGCGAGCGTACGCATGGATGATAGATTTTTTAAATAAGTGATCATCGATTAAACAGAACCTGTGGCGGTAGCCTTTCTTATCTTCTAGCTCCGTATTTTTCAGATTCTCAGGATGGGGGCCCTCCAGTCGCCTCTTCCGTCTATACTTCCCACTAGCTCCCCAGCTCTTTCCCTTTCTATCGTTAGGTTGGTGATGTCTTCTTCCTGGTGGTAGCTCCTGAGCTTGCCATTTGGCTAAGTAGTCCGCTTTAAGGTTCTCTTCTCTAGGACCTGTATAATTTCACAACAATCGAAACTCCCCGTTAGTTCCTCTACATGTTTACCATATTCCATCTTTTTCTCATCCTTCATCTCGTAATTCCCGTTTACTTGCTGCACCACCAGTTGCGAATCCGAGAACAAGGTGACTCTCGCGCTCCCATCTCCTTTACATTTTTAAGCCATGAATCAAGGCTCATATTCGGATTCGTTGTTTGAAGCCTGGAATTGAAAGTGATGGCGAATCGAAGCTCCTCTTCC
>JAPQWV010001837.1:0-71636 GCA_027422505.1 Craterostigma plantagineum | reverse complement strand
GTCTAGATGACGTAACAATCACAAGCAATAATGGATCGAACGCCGTATTAGTGCTAGGGTTTTAGTCAAGAACAAGAATTATGCACGGTACAAGTTCGATACCAGTGTGGGGACTATAAGGACTCTAGAGTGTAATAATAGTTCTCGGGAGATTTGCGATCGAAGACAGGCGCGTTAGGGCTCGTAGCACGAAGAAAATATACGTCGTTGCGAATTTAGATAATATTTCGAGTACTTCGGCGTGGTTGTTGAGGCTAGGTTGAAGGCTAAAGTGGGAGTTGCTTAGGGTTTTTAAGAGGAGGAAGACTGCTGTGATGTATTGCGATTTTAGGGTGAATCTGGCGAGTAACAGTCTTCTCAATTTGAAGTGCGATTGAGAAAATCTTATTGAGTCCAATATGAGTTTATTACGTATGTATATAGATTAAGGGTTTTTTTTCTATGTTGCATGCTTCAGTTTCATTTTTTACGATGGTATTATTTATTATTTGTATTTTCTTTCGAATTCTTTCGTTTGTAAGACTTTAGGAGATGGTGGAGTTTAACTCGTTCTTGTGCACTTCAATATATTTTATATATATAAATCGGTTATTAAAGCAAAAAGAAATGAAAATAGTCTCCAAAAATTGATACGTCTATCGAACAACTTGGTGTGTGGTAAAAGTGTGTAAGATCCCGACCAAAATTAAACCGGTTTCTTACTTGTATTTATTATCGAACGCTTGGTGTGGCTTATATAAGGAAAGTGATAGAAATCGAATGACTATCTAGAGGGGAGCAATTGAGATAGAGATCGCTAAAGAGGAATAAAGAATTGATTGAAGAAGAGAAGATCGACTGAAGAAAAGAAATGTTAGGAAATTAGTGTTGATCTAAAGGCCGGATATACTCTAGAATCGCGTTTGGAGACCACTTTCCAAAGAAATCTTTCGTCCCGGGATAAGACTAGAGAAAACTGTTATATCGCTCGTGAATTCAATGTCCCCTGTGTCGAATGTTTCTGCGTTTATTTATAACCCAAGTTTCGACCGGTTATTTGTTATTTAGACATAATCCTTTCAAGGATGGTTGCTGTTTGAGAACAGATATTTCCTTTTGAAGCCAACACCTATTCGGGTATACACCCTTTCGGATGAAGAGGTTTTTCAGGGGAAATCATGCACACCTTTTGGGTGTATCCATACCATTCGGGACGGGGCGCTGCCCCTAGGACCCTGCAAAGGGGGCTCCCGCTTCGCTTTGGGTTCCGACATAACATGTTTCCTGAGCGTGCACTCCGCACCACCTAACCCGGATACATTTACGTCCCAATTTACACTAAAATATATAACAGAAATAGAATTAATTCATTTTGCTTAATTGGATAACAACACCATTGCATATTATATACTAACTATATGGGCTTATAAGCTTATATAATAAAAATGGAATACTGAAGTCCAATTATCTAGAGTGCCCCAAGGTCGGGTCTTGACAAAGTGGTCGAACGTACGTTGGAGTTTAGTTAGCGTATGTTAGTTAAGGAGGTTTGTACATTGGAAGGTGTAAACAAATCTCGAATAGTTTTTTTTTTTCGGAAAAGAAGGTGAGACGTAGGACTCTGAGAAACAAATCGGTTCTTATTCAACAACTTAACGCAGAAACAAATTGTTCTTTATTCAACAATTTACACAGACACGTGATTTCTTACAAATATACTTAAAGAACCTTCTTGGTATTTAAGTTTACAAACTGACTTAGGAAGTTAAACTTTTTCAGAACTGCACAGAAAAAGAGCAAAAATTTGTTCATCCCCTCTAAACACAAACCAATTTAACAGTTTCTGAGTTGGTGTTACGTCGACTCATCATTTCACTATTATGAAGGAAACAAACTAAAAACTATTCGAGCGACTCCATCGTGAGAGGGAATTTCAATCGGCTTTTTTTTTTTCTTTGAACGGGTCGTTATTATTGTAGAGCAAGTTGCCAACTTTAAAATTTGAAGCATTTCATGTATATATATCACATGGATAAATGAGCTTCACAACTCTTAATCACATGTTGTGACTTCTTTCCATGTTAGCTCAAAAAGAGCCAAGAGTTTTATTTCTTTGGAGTTATTAAGCAATGTTCGCAATATATATACATATATTATTTATATATGAGGCATTAAGCAGGAGACGTGTAGTTTGTTTAGGTAAGAGGGAATGCGAACTTAACCAGATCTTATATGGTATTTTTCAGAGTTGTTTAAATGAAAATCAAAGTTTATCAATATAATGTAATGAGGGAGTTTGAATTAAATTTTCTGTAACCTTATAATATTGAATTGCATATAAATGTTGAATTATACGAACCAAAATAACGGTTAAGATGTTAGAAGTATGATCATTTGTAGTGTATCAAAGCCAACACACACAATAAAACCTTAGATGACCTGTAATACAACTTGGATATATAGATTCGTAGACATCGTACCTTCTTAAACCTTATTAAAATTTAAAAGACGTGTTGACTGTTATTCTTATCCCATGAAAGTATTTTCACATGATTCAGATGTGAGATGGCGAAAGGCATACTGATGAATAAAATAATATTATCGTTACTTCATTATTAATATTTTATTACCAATACTTCTATTGATACAAATTACAGTTACAAAAAAAAGAAAAAGAAAATATCGAAAAGCTACAAATAAAAGACGACCAGAAACTTAAATATTTTTTCATTGATCTTAATGGTATTAATGTTAAGTAGAAAGAAATTCAGGATGTGAAAATAAAGAAAAGTTCCCAAAAAATTTCTATTCTATTTTATTAGCTTCAGTGTCAGTATAACGGTCAATGTTTGGTCTGTGACTTTAAATCAATTTAAAAAATAATATTAAAAATAAAGAAATCCAGGATGTGAATAAATAAAGAAATAGTTCCAAAAAATATATATATTATAGTTGATTCCATTATTTTGTATTACATTCAATTTTGTTCTAATTGACTAACAACAACCGTATAACTAATATTTTTGTACACGCTAGGATTGAAATACAATTATCTTTAATTTTATGTTGCTATTATATTTATACGTTGGATAAAATATTATTATTAATTATTAAATATATAAAAGCAAAAATGATTTGAAGGGATATAATAAAACTTAGGAGTATGATCATTATTCACTTAAAATAATTATAACGAAGGAGTTCAATAGCACATAAGTTTAACATCAATATGATAGGTATTAATTATAACGACCCTTCCTCACCATAAATATAATAGAATCGATATTAATAGTAGCAATCTTATAGTAATTAATGTTGTATTTACATCATGATGACGATGATGATGATGACGACTATAATATTATAGAAAGATAATGTCATAAAATACCATGGTTTGTTTTTATCTGTCTTTAAGATCAAATCCCTTCGCCGAGCATTAGAGCTCCTTTCTTCTTTGATGATATTACTTTTGTGCGTTAGCCCTATTTCCCCACGACACAGTCATACACACAGCGATTTGTCTGCTTGAAGGACTGCCCCGATCTCTCAAATTAAACAAATAAAGTAAAATACAATTCAAATTGCAAAATGACGAAATAATAATCTAAAAAAAAAGAAAAAGAAAAAAGCATAATTAAATCGAAATAATGTAAGTTTTATACCGCTGACTGATTATAGTAACAGCCCTATAAATAGTGCCACAGTTTGAGGAATGAAGATTTCCTTGATTCAAGAGATCATGGACTCTCCCCCCTCCCTCTCTCTCTCTCTCTCTCTCTCTCTCTATGCTGTCTATATATATAAATTATAAATACATATTCCAACAAAGAATCGATGCCTCTCTTTCTCTCTATAACCACAATTTTAAAAGAGAAAGGGATTAAAGATTAAAGTTCGCAGTTTGATCGTAAAGAGAGAGGTTTCGTCGAGACGGTATTTGTTTAAGAGCTCTTTCTTTCAAAGGATCGACAATTCAGGTATCTCTTCTCTAATTCATTGGATTTTATTTTTATTTAACGGATGACGAATCTCTGCTAATTGTAATCAATTTGCATTCGAATCGATAGAATCTTGGGGAATGGTGTGTCGCGATCATATATGGATGTATGTTTATCTTCTGATCGTATGCGGTAATTGGTATATTAATTTTTATTTTGTCGAGAATATGAAATAAAGAAAAAATAAAAATACGAAGAACCGCCCTATTATCCATGTGTCAGATTATGAATACCGAGGGGTGTCGAGCAAGATTAGGGTTTCCTGCAAGAAATTAATTAATTGAGTTTTGTATTGGTTTACTAAGCTGACCTTCTAGTTCGACTCTTGGGAATGCAATTGGTCGAAGGGTAATTATGTCATTGAGTAGGTCGTTAATGATCTGATCATGCGAGGCGTTGGAATGGTGTAGATGAGAGGTGGCGTATTTTTGCGTTTGCATGAATACACAGAGCGATGCATTATTGAATTACTTCACATTACAACTGCTATATTTTGGGAATGAAAAAGGATGAGGGGTGTTTCGGAAATTTCTCGTATAAGTCAATAGCTTAGATGAGCTTCTTTCCCATAAATTATTGTGGTATAGTCAAAGATGCCAATTAACAATGACGTGTCTGGCGAACAATTGACGGAAAACGGAAAAAATGATTTATTATTGATCAGCACTACTTATAATAGTCTCTTGATCATAACATTTAGATGATTATTTGTATATAAAATAGAGAGCGTTTGCTTTCACTTTGCAAGAAATGTAAACCATGAATTGAATGTGAACGCGGAACTATTTGACACAAGGCTATTTGTTTTACCATTTTTTTTCTTCATGAGATTTACTTTGCCTTCTTCTAATATCTTCTTATATGCAATATCAGAATGTGCCTGCACGCATCCCTTTTTCCCGATATCTGAACCTCTATATATCTTGGTTATCATTACAGTTTGATTAGATTAGTTCCTTACAATAAGAAAGAAAGAAAAAAAATGGCGGCTACCAATGCAACGGCGGCGGCGATTTTGAAGCAATGAAGGCGACTTCACATGGAATTTCCAAGGAGACAATCCACTTCACTATGCTGTCCCTCTCATCATCATACAGATATGCTTGGTCGTCGTTCTTACTCGTGTTCTGGCCTACCTTCTAAGGCCCTTGAGACAGCCTCGTGTTATCGCAGAAATCATCGTAAGTTTTATATATATATGATTATCAATATATTATGATAATAATGTGTGTATTCCTTTTCTCTTTTTTTGCAGGGCGGGATTTTACTCGGCCCGTCGGCCCTCGGCCGGAACAAGGCATACCTGCAAGCCATATTCCCGCCCAACAGCCTAACGGTCCTCGACACGCTGGGCCAACCTCGGCCTACTCTTCTTCCTCTTCTAGTCGGCCTCGAGCTCGACCCAAATCCCTACGCCGTACGGGGAAGAAGGCCATGACCATCGCGGCCGACGGCATAACCCTACCTTCGTGCTGGGCATAGGGACGTCCTTCGTCCTCCGAGCAACCATCTCCAAAGGCGTGAGCCAAGGCCCGTCCTCATCTTCATGGGCGTCGCCCTATCCATCCCGCCTTCCCGTCCTCGCCCGAATCTTAGCCGAGCTCAAGCTCCTCACCACCGACGTCGGCCGCATGGCCATGTCGGCCGCCGCAGTCAACGACGTGGCCGCAGTGGATCCTCCTCGCCCTCGCCGTGGCCCTCTCGGGGACGGGCCGGTCGCCCTCGTCTCACTCTGGGTCCTCCTCGCTGGGGTCGGGTTCATCGGCGCGTGCATTTTGTGGGGCCCGCGGGTCTTCCGGTGGGTCGCACGGCGGTGCCCCGACGGCGAGCCCGTGGATGAGATCTACGTGTGCGCCACCTTGGCGGCGGTTCTCGCCGCGGGCTCGCGACGGACGCGATAGGCCCACGCGCTCTTCGGCGCGTTCGTGGTGGGCGTGCTCGTCCCGAAGGAGGGGGCCGTTCGCCGGGGCGCTCGTGGAGAAGGTCGAAGATTTGGTCTCGGGGTTGTTCCTTCCGCTCTACTTCGTCTCGAGTGGTCTCAAGACGGACGTGGCCACCATACAGGGCGCCCAGTCGTGGGGACTCTTGGTTCTCGTGATCTTCACGGCGTGCTTCGGGAAGATCCTAGGGACGGTCGTCGTCTCCTTGTGCTGTAGGATTCCGCTCAAGGAAGCGCTCACGCGGGTTCTTGATGAACACCAAGGGCCTCGTCGAGCTCATCGTCCTAAACATCGGAAGGGACAGAGGGGTAGGGTGAAATCAACACTTTGTTGTATTGGTTTTGGTGTGTGTTGGATTGTAAATTCACGTCGAGTTGCTATTGCAGGTGCTGAACGACCAGGACGTTTGCCATCATGGTCCTGATGGCCCTATTCACGACGTTCATGACGACCCAATAGTCATGGCGATATACAACCGGCCAAGACGGCTCGCATCGAGTACAGGCACCGAACGATCGAGAGGAAGGACGGGAGCACGCAGCTGAGGATGATGGCGTGCTTCCACAGCACTCGGAACATCCCGACCCTAATCAACCTCATGGAAGCTCCCGGGGGAAAGGAAGAAGGGAGGGTCCGCGTCTACGCCATGCACCTCATGGAGCTCTCCGAGCGTTCCTCGGCCATCCTCATGGTCCACAAGGCCCGAAGGAACGGCCTCCCCTTTGGAACAGCAGAAGTCGTCCTCCGAGGACGGCGGCTCGGCCAATCAGATCGTGGTGGCCTTCGAGACCTACGAGCACCTCAGCCACGTCTCCATCCGTCCCTCGACCGCAATCTCCCGAATGTCCACCATGCACGAGGACATCTGCGGGAGCGCCGAGGCCAAGCGGGCCGCACTCGTCGTCCTTCCCTTCCACAGGCACGCTCGGGTCGACGGGCGGTTCGAGACGACCCGCGGCGAGCTCCAGCATGTGAACCGACGGGTCCTAGAACATGCCCCGTGCTCCGTGGGCATACTCATCGACCGCGGGCTCGGCGGGTCTTCCCACGTGTCGGCGAGCAATGTGGACTACACGGTCGTCGCCCTCTTCTTTGGCGGGCACGACGACCGCGAGGCGCTCTCGTACGGAGCCCTGATGCCGAGCACGCCGGGATAAGCCTCGAGGTGGTCCGCTTCGTGGCGGACCCGAAGATCTCGGGCGGAGCCGTGCGGCTCGAAGTCGTCGTCGACCATGAGAACGATCAACAGCAGAGTGATGATGGTGGCGATGAGGAGTTCATGGCGGGATTTATGGAGCGGGCGAAGAAGGACGAGTCGATAAAGTACGAGGAGGTAAGGGCTGGAAGCGTGTCGGAGGTGGTGGAGGCGGTGAAGAGGCACGGGCGGTGCAATATGTTTGTGGTCGGGAGGATGCCCGAGGGTCAGCTGGTGGAGGCGTTGGGCAGCAGGACGTATATGGGAGAGTGTCCCGAACTGGGGCCCGTCGGGAATTTGCTGGTGGGCGGAGGAGACGTGGCAACCAATGCTTCGGTGCTTGTCATGCAGCAGTATCGGAGGCTGACCGGCGTTGCTTGGCTTCGTTGAGGGAGGACGTTGTTGCTGATGATACGGACTCGAGTTGAGAAATGACAAAAAAACAAAACATTGGAAGGGTTTATTGATTATATATATATATATATATAAATATGTGATATAGGAATATAATAATGCTGGTGTGTTACTGTTATAAAGAGAATGGTTAAACGTGGTAGCGTGTTCGAAATTAACTAAGGGCAATTCTATTTGCACACCATTTTTTTCTATTTATACACCTAATTATTATGTAGTGTTAACATTAGTTACATACCAATTTTACACCTCGAAAAAAGAGTTTTAATGTAATAATAATTAATATGTAAAGTCAACAGTATATAAATACTTACTGATTAAAAAAGAGAATTTAATGTTAATAACTATCTAACATAATAGTTATCTAAAAATATTTAATTATAAATAGCATAGTTGAAACCTTCAAATAAATTAAAAAAATATAAAGAATATAAATTCAACTGAAAACGTATTAGTTGTTTCTTTTTTTAAGAAAACTATTATATTAAGATATGTAAATAAAAGTCAATATTTAGCATTATTTGAAACATGATTTATAGATATTTAAAAATATTGGATCCCGCAAAAGGAAATTAATAGTTATATTTAATAATAATATTTTAAGTTCAGATAAAACTGAAGCGATTATTTATAATATAAGGGTGGTACAATGAAAAATAATTAAATGCCATACCAAAATTATCAATGTGCCTTTAGATAAAAGAACTTATTAATATGTTTGAATACCCATGCAATATGCTAATTTTTAAAATAATATTATGTTGAATCATGTGATAATTTTAAGCAGTATTATAAATTTCAAATACTTTATGAAGGGGGAGGGGTTGGTGAGAAGGAGTATAGAGTAGGGTTGAGTAAAAATATCCTGGAAATCGGATTCCGATCTGGTATCGATTTCAAAACTCGAAAAAGTGGATATCCGATTTTAAAAACAAGATCGGATACGTCATACGGATATGGTTGGCTAAATCTGGATATCAGTATCCAGTTTTATATTTAAAACTAATAAAAATAATAAAATAGTCCAAAAAGAAAAATGAAGGTACATAAACAAAAAACAAATTCTCAATATAGAATATCTAAATTTATATTATTTATTATTACAAAAACTTTGTTAGAGAATTGAAATAAAAAACATAAACACCAAGATGTAATTTAAAAATTAATGTGAAATTGTGGTACTATGTTTATTATTGATATGTAATTTTGAATCATAGATCACATATTGTGAAATACTATGCGCAGAAATTCTTATATGAAAAAGTATAATTTTTTATTTTGATAAGAATAAAAAAATGATACTCCCTCCATCCGGTAATATATGGACATTTGAGATTGAGTCGGTTTTTAAGAATTATAATATTTTAATAGTATAGAGGAAGAAAAGTATATGTGTTTGACACGTCTTTTAAGAATATTTAATGTTATTATATGATTGTGTGTGATAGTTTTTTACTAAATATGGAAATGTATAAAAGATAGTGGACGGCCGATTTGGTAAAATGTACAAAAGTTACGGGGACGGAAGGGAGTATAAAAAAAATAGAAAATATAAAAAAAAATAAGTTTAAAAACCGGATGCCGTTATCGATTCTCATCCTCTCGTAATCACTTCAAGAAATCAATAGTTCATCGAATTTAGTCTTTTTTCCCCTTCAATTCTTTCTGTAACCAACAGACGCCGAAATGAGAAGCCACAGACCATTATCATCGGCGTCGAGTTTTCGTGGTCGAATCACATTTCTGACTCTCTCAATGTTTGCTACTGTGGCTTCCTTTTACCTTGCTGCGCGGTATTGCATTTTCTAGTTGCTCCTTCAAGTCTCCACTTCCTCTTCAGATTGTGAGATTGCATAGCTTGTACTCTGATTGTAGTGTGTGCATAATGACTCCGCAAGATCCGGTGATAATCATTTCCTACGAAGAGCAATGTTTTTGTAGTTTTGGAGCTTTGTTTTTGTGAAAAAAAATATGAATATTGCCTATTTCTTCAATAGTGCAGATCGCTGCTATGCTTTAGTTCAGATTGATGATGTTGCTTCAAGCTTCTTGGGTTAAGTTACGCAGCTCATATTTAATATGCAGATTAGATCTGTAGTCTTATCGGATTAAACAGGATAGGAGAAACGACCTGATTATCTGGACTAATTTGCAGTGACTGCAAATTGATCACTGACAACTAATGTAATCTGGTCTGGGATCAATTTTGTTCAATCTTGGAGATATAAATAGTTCGTACTCATAAATGTCTAGCTTGCTGCCTCTCCTTTCGTATTGTGAGTATTTCAATGTGCGCTTTTAATGTTGTAGGTTGTGGCAAGACTCAGAGGATAGGGTGTATATGATCAATGAACTTGACAAGATAACTGGTCAGGTAGATTGTTATTTTAGTAAGGATGTGATCTGTTTGTGATGGTTTGATATTCGTTTCTCGGTGGGGTTTCCCTTAAATGTATTCACGGGTTACGGATATAATATGTATCATTACTATTTTTTTTCTTAGTTTTAGTCATACACATTTACCTTGCCATGAACTAAACTATTCTAGAATATTGTGGGTAGAGGAAGCAGTTCTTGTACAGTTCTCGAAAGTCGTAATGCATGTTGATTATGATACATTTTCGTTTTCTAACAATGTGGTTTTTTAATATCCTCTTCTATTGTTCAAACTCCACTCTTACAATTTCGTTTGATGGAATGTTTCGATGTGCATTCATCAATTCCCAGTACAATCATGTATGTCTTTCTTGTCAGGGCAAGTCTTCAGTTTCTATTGAAAATGAATTAAAGATCATTTCATGCAGGTATACAAGTCGACATAAAAATTCGATAAATGCATCTCCTCCTAATCTTTTTGTATCATTTGTAATTCACTATCTCCGTAGCTGATTAGATGACTCTGCTTGTTATGTTTAGGGAAAAGCAAACAAAATTAGCATCTCTAACTGCAGTATTGGAGCAAGCTGTGCAAGAAGGATTTGCATCTCATTATATATCGGAAAGTTCCAAAATGACAAAGAAAAAACTTTTGGCTGTTGTTGGATTAATGACAACGTTTGGACGCAAGAAGAACAGAGATGCAATACGTAATGCAATGGGTGACCTACTGGTACTCAAAAGTTTTACATCCAGGACCAACTTTAGTCAACGCTTGTTCCCTGTCCATTTTTTTGTTCTTTATTATTCCCTACTTAATTCAGATCCCCTTAACATGATATAGGCGCTGGCCTGACAATGCTGGTGGAAAAAAAAAAGGCCTTGTGATACGTTTTATAATAGGGAGAAGGTCTATATGAGGATCACTGAAAAATTTACTATGGTTCTGTATTTTAAGGAGAAGGCTTATATTAATGCGGTATCTCATTAATTTTACACATCGATGCAGTGTGAATGACAGTGACAGTTCAGAGAGAGACGTCAATAGTGAAAATAGTCACACCAACGACATCATTATTCTTGTATGTAAGTTCCACTTGTTGGTCTTGAAATTGCTGTTTAACATTTTCTGCACTTAATGATAATCCTACTTCGAAATTTGCCTGCATTTGCCACAGTTCTTATTATGAATAACCCACCTATTTGGGGTCTATGAAGTCTTCTTTCCTTTCATAGATTGCTAAAGCGTTTATCTTTCCCTTACGTTATCGGAAATTTGGGACTGGAAAAATATTTCTGAAACATCCCCTGTAAGTTTCTCCTTCACCATTATTCCCCAACATCCCACATACTCGTTTTGAGTTTCTCGGAGATTCTTTGCTGGGGAAGCAAGAGCATTACACATATCAAGAAACAAATCTATACAGCTACTCTTCATCCATTTTCTCTAGGGACCCATAATAGTTTTTTATAGATGTCTTGCTGAGGTTTGTCGCTTCTTTGATTTTCTATGTCAGAAAAATCTAGTGGAGACTCCTGAAGAGCGATCTAAGAAGACTCAGTTGTTTCTCGTCCGTGCTGTGGAGACCTGGGATGCCGAATTTTACGTTAAGGTTAATGAGGCCTTTTGTTAACATTGGTAAGAATCTCTTGACATGTCCATCGCAGAATATTTTTAAAGTAAAAAGGTGTTTTCATCAGTAGGTCAACAGTGTTTTAGAATGCGTGTAGCTATGATTTATTCCATAATTGGCTCTTTGATCTGGTCACCAGTTTGAGATTATGTATATAGAATGATTTTCCTATGAAAACTGCCTACTTATATAGACATTTTTCCACATTAATCTATGTAAATATTCGACCAAGATGGCTTTTCCGTAGTAGTAGAGATGCAGATAGTCTGTACTTAATAGAACTTCACCATCGATCATCTAGTTTGGCAAAAGCTGAAACAAATTGCTTGTTTGATATTCTTGTTTACTGATCATCCTTTATCATCCGGGGCACTAAACCTGGGCATATGGCACCTCAATAATATCTTTGATCACGAACCTTTACTGCAAATAATTTAAATAAGCCATTGATTGTATTATATTTTGTATCGTTGCTGCTCTCTTACACGGTGTAAAAGCATTAAATTTTACTTTGCAAATGATGTATATCTTTTGTTATCCAAAGCTCTGACATTCACAAGTGGCTTGAATTCTTGTTGGAGACTGAGTCGCTTTAATTCTTATTTGAAGCTTCTGGAAACTTGCATGATATTTGTTTTAGAGTTTTGTTAAATCTGTCATTCTTTTAATGCAGATGCTCTTGGAACCGTTCTTGCAAGTAATTTAGATAAGCCTTATGCCTATATTGGTGCATGCAGTCGGGGGAAGTATTCTCTGAACCGTGAGTTGACACTTGACAGGGAGCTTTTAATTGCGACTATTATGTGGAATATGTTTCTTAACATATTCCTGATGTTTTATCGTCTCTGCCTCGTGTATGTAGGAAGCACAAATGGTATGAACCTGACTGGTGGAAATTTGGTGATGGGAAATCGTAAGTGAGAGATTTTTCTAATGGTCATTGAATTATGTTTTAATCTTTAACGCCAGTCTTTTGATACTTGATCTAAAGATTGATGAGATTCAACTGTTTCATCTCAATCCTCAAGTTGAAATACATTAAATAGGATAGTAAGTGGTGATGCAGGATAAATTAAACTGAAATTATTCCTCCTATGATCCCTTTCCTAGACATCTTTTAGAATAACAATGTGAATTAAAACAGATACTTTCAGCATGCCTCTGGCGATGCATTTGCTATATCCCAAGCTTTAGCTCGGTTTATCTCTATCAACAGGTATGTTTTTCTCCCTTTACCATTTGTTTCTTCTCCTAGACGAGCTAGTATATCACAAATCTTATGTAGTGTAAATTTGCAGATTGATCCTCCATAATTATGCTAATGATGACATCAGCATAGGGTCGTGGTTCATCGGGCTCGATGTTAAGCATGTTGATGAAAGCAGATTTTGCTGCTCTATTCGTTTACAGGTTTCGATCTCTGTCCTTATTAGTTTATTCACCACAGTTACGCTTCCTTCAAACATAATTATCGAGCTTAATACGGTTGCTAAAGATGCTGAGAAAAAAAGCAATCGAAGTTCTCATATTTAAAGATGCATCTAGATATACTTGTATATGCTATCAAAGCACAATATACTTGTATATGCTATCAAAGCTATCATTATATTTTCAGGTGCAGTTTGTGCTTCGTCTGCATGATCAAATCCTGCACGTGAGTATTCAAATAGAATCAAAACGTGGTGACGATAAATGTGATCTATATAAACCGGAATCACCGCCTTACATTTACGATAGAAAACTCTTTGAGGTTTATTTTCTGCATAAAATTTCTTCAGCTGATATTGTGCTCCTTAGACGGCGGCAACCCGAGTGCATTTCACACAAGGATATTGCGGTTCAAGTGTGCTTGTATCTTTCTTTCACGATTTCCTTCTGAGTTTTGTGTGTATTTTGTAGAAATGAAGCTTATAAGAGTGTTTGGATGATGAAGTTCTTTGATGAACTTCCTATTGTGCATAAAATACTTCATTGTGGTATGGTAATAGTGCTTTTGTCCTACAAGAACCAATGGCTTATAGTGAATTCAACAAAATAAAATAAACATATGCTACGTGGATTCGTTAATATGACTAAAATAGCGATATGTCAACAATGTGGTTGAGGCATTTACCATATTATCGTAGGCAAAACATGTTGAGTAGATGAATGTTAGATTATCACATCGCATGAAATTAAGCACAAATAATGGACTGTTGGGGATATGCCAAGAGAATGCCTTGTGCGATTTGTACATGTAATTTTTCGTATCGTTCGAATGTTCTTTATTGAATAAAACATGCAGTCTTTGTAATTATTGAGATATTAAGCTTAAACTTGCCGGATTTAGGCCGGGAAGATGCCTGAACGAGCACAGATATGGACCGTGGATCTCTCTAGCACGCGTCATGGTGAGGATTCAAACTTGGCAGATTAAACGAGGGACGTTCGATCTGGCGCAAAGATGAATCAGACGGTCAAGGATTAAAGTTGCATTTTCACTTAAAGAGTTGCTGTACAACCCGACCTGCACGAAAGCCCATCGATGCATGCGAGGCAGAAAGCTTCAGCTGTGAGCTTATCCATACCAGAAACTCAGCTTCGACTTCTTCACTTTGAGAGCTCGTAACTTTTGCTAGGGTTAGAATTAGCAAAGTTGTTAACTAGAGATTTGTAGAGGACACGGAGATCTGTAACTTTCGTGTTGTGAGTAATACAAATCGAGGCTCTGTTGGTCCGTGGATGTAGGCCAAAATTTGACAGAACCACGTAAAAGTTGTGTTCTCGTTTTATCTCCACCCCATTTGTGCTTGAGAATGCTACTTGCTGGTGGTGAAATCGCCTCCACCCCAGGCTCGGAATCATCACAACCTGAGCTTACTTTGTCAAGATTCACCCCAGCAGTTTCTGTTAAAATTGCTCCAAACAGGTGTCTCGCACCAGCTCGCTTCCCCTTGATTTGTCGTTTTCTTGGATTCCCTTGCACTACATTTGAGACTCCACATTTCCTAGTTCTATAGGTGCCTTTTAAACACAAAGAAAAAACCAGGAAGCTGCTGAACTTTTAGATCCGACTGCGTTGATGTTATTTGGATTTGTGAGCCTAAACTCGCCGGATTTTTGTCGGGGGTGGTGGCCGGGAAGATGCCTAAACGAGCACAGGTGCAGAAGGGGTTGAAAATTGTCCAAGTCTTTTGTTGGCTGCAATCAGGTATGGACCGCGGATCTCTCTGCGCGCGCCATCTGATGGTGAGGATTCAAACTTGGCAGATTAAACGACGGCCGTTCGATCTGCGCAAAGATGAATCAGACGGCAAAGGATTAAAGTTCCATTTTCACTTAAAGAGTTGTTGAACGATTCTGCAACTTAAGTAGAGAGTTGTACAACCCGACCTGCACGAAAGCCATTGATGCATGCGAGGTAGAAAGCTTCAGCTGCGAGCTTATAAATACCAGAAACTCAGCTTCGACTTTCATTACTTTGAGAGCTCGTAAATTTGCTAGGGTTAGAATTAGCAAAAGTTGTTAACTAGAAATTTGTAGAGGACACGGTAATCTGTAACTTCCGTGTTGTGAGTAATACAAATTGAGGCTCTGTTGGTCCGTGGATGTAGGCCGAATTTGGCCGAACCACGTAAAAGTTGTGTTTTCGTTCTTTGTGTTTAGCTCTTCGAACTCAACGCATCGTGCACGTCTTCGAGCTTCAGCTTCTCTCTTCCATACAAGAGAGCCTCCTTGAAGTAATCGTAGCTCTTAGGCAGTGCACAAAGAAGCAACAACGCTTGATCATCGGTTATTTCCTCACCGATGTTCTGCAAATCCAAAACGAGCTTCGGAAATTTCAATCTGAGGTTTGATTGGCACTTTCGTCGAGCATTGTAAACCTGCATAGAGCCTGCTTCAAGTACAAATGCTTAGCCAAAGACTTCGGCATGTAAAGAGTATCAAGTTTCTTCCATAATTCCTCCGTCGAGGTCTCCGTTGCAACCTTACGAATCACTTGATCGCTCAAGCACAAAATTAGAGCTGAATAGGCTTTCTCACGAAGTTTTTTCTTTTGAGCAACAATCACTTCGGTTCCATCTCCTCCTCACGCTTCAGAGCCTCCTCAAGCCCCTTCAACTAAAACGGCCTTCATCTTCAACTTCCAGATGCCAAAGTCATTCGAACCGTTGTAGATTTCCATTTCGAGACGAGTTGTAGCCATCCTCTGTTAGATCGATTCGATCCGCAGCTACACCGCACCAATTGTTGTGGAATCTGCTACAATCGCCTCGAGACCTTCGCTTACGAGTGTATGCTTTGATCTAATTCAATCGAGCAATCGCAGCTCGAATCGGATCCAATTCGCAGCAAAAACAAAAAAACGAAAAATACAGCTTTTGCGTTGTTCGGCCAAATTCGGCCTACATCCACGGACCAACAGAGCCTCAATTTGTATTACTCACAGCACGAAAGGTACAGATCTCCGTCTCTTCTACAAATCTCTAGTTACAAAGCTCTTTCTGCTTAGAGGAGTGGGCTTCTTTCTCGGTCATTTTCTCTTCCAAAAAGCCATGTCCAGCTCCGGTAATTGGTGAGTAGTTGTGAGTTGTGCTCGTGATGTGTGTTCTGAATTTACTCCTCTCTAATTTTCTGTCATATGCAACTGAGCTTTTGCCCGATTCCCTGTTCTGATCCACGATTTGGACTATCTTGTTTTGGAATACTAAATATGGCCTTTGAGAACGATCAAGATTTGATGATTCAGTTTTACGGCTTTGTCGCTAGGTAATGAGTTCAGTTGTACTAAGCATTCAATTGCATCGGTTGCTTGGTGGAGTTGAATCCTTTTGTGACAATTTTTGATCCCTTTCAACTTCGATGGGAGGAGATAGGTTGCGAAGAAGCCGAGCTTAGACCTGAAAAGTTACAAGAACGGATGGGTATGCGAGAATATATTAATACATCTCTAAATTAATAAAATTTAGTAGTACCAATATTATTAATATATGGAGATTTTACACCCTCTGTTTTCAGTCTGAGAAAAAATGACCCAAAACATATGCTTATAACAACATTTCCATGGCAGCAATTAGAGATGTTGAAGCACATTTCCATATGCGTTTCACTGAAGCTGACCCATTACAGTAAATCAGAATCATCCATTTTTGGGTCACCTAATGAATCGAATCCATTTAACAGTTCGCAGATTCACCAGCAAATGGAAAACTCGAATCCGAAGCACCGATCTTGTCAGTTGAACAGATTCAGGACATTGCGAGAAGGAGGGTCTGAGAAGTCGGTGAACGTGGATGTCTTTTGGAGTACGAACCTTTTGGAATATGAACTTTTCGATATGAGAAGACCTGAACTATTTCTCCTCTATGGCCAAGACGTGTACAGGCGACTTAAATTTGTTTTTTTAGTTCTCTTTAGTTAGTTTGTTATGTAAATTGTGAACTTACTGTTTTAAAATTGTATATATTATTGGGTGATTAATTTAAGCTTTTATATGTTGATAATTATTGTTTCTTTTATTGGGTGATTTGTCTGATGGGATTGAGATTAAATTGAGTAAAAAACACATAATATATATATACATTAGTGACGGTTGTTGGCTACAACCGTCGCCTATAGTTCTGTTATGTGTTGCTTATAGTTATGTTATATGTGTCGGTTGTATGCAACAGCCGTCGCCTATACTCAATTTTCAGCGACGCTTAACAACCAGTCGCCTATTGTCCTGTTACTAGCGTCGGGGCTCTGGGCGTCCCAAGAAACGTCGCCCATAATCCATAACAACTGCCGCCTAGATCCTTTTTGTACTAGTGGAGATCGAACTGCAGGGCCGCGAGGGGCGAGGAGAGATGCTGATGGGCACTGTTAGAAGCCTCTTGGGTCAGATTTGGGTTGTCAATGGCGGAAAGGTTATATTTGGTAAGTGTGGGGTACGAGGGGAGGCAATTGGCACTACGAGAGGCTTTTGGGTCAGATTTGGGTGCAGGGGTGTGAAGGAGCGGCGAGGGGCAATGTTTCTGGTGGTGAGCGGCTACGAGCGAGCGGCGGATGGTTTTAGGGGGATTTTGTGGTGTGTCGGGCTGCTGCAAAAGGGTTGGGTTGCGAGATGCCAAAGATCCGGTGGGGTGGGGCTACTCGAGCCAGTGTGTTTTGTTAGTGGGTTTAAATAAACACATGTGAGGAGTATTTGTTATTTAAACCCGCCTAGATGGGTTTTAGATTGGTTTTATATAAACCAATGGGTTAGATAAACCGACAAACCAAACACACTAACATCTTTTAAACCCACTATAAAATTAGTAAACCCCTCAACCAAACAAGCACCATTAAATAGAATCACGAAACTCTCTCCAATTTTCTTCTTTTGCTCTATAAGCTACTTCATGCTATAATAAGTCAACACTTACATCATGATTCAACGAGACAGAAACAGCACTGAAGTGAAACTAGAGATTTCAAGCACATTGACTTTCTGTAAAAAATAGAAGTAAGATTAACTTTGCTGCGTGATGATTCTCAATTTTCAGCTTCTTGACGATAATGAGTCAAATGGAATCCGAATAATGATGCAAGAAGAATTGTGATGTGAGACTGAGGAATGGGTAGTTTTGAAATGAAGATATCGTATTTCACAAACCAAATTGAATTATAATCTCTTCCATGTTGAAGAGGTTGTCGAGGTAAAATAAGAATAAACTCTCTACCACCATAGCCACTTTGTCACTGGCCTATACGTTAGTGCAACAATACACACATATATAGTGTTTTAGAGAGAGTCAGTTACGAAATGACTTATTTAAAAGCATTTATGTTTTATTAAATGCGCAAACTATAGGTTATTACCAGACCCGAGTTATGAAGACAATTATAATCGGTTCATCGACTTTAACTCTGAAGCTTTGTGGTTTCTCGTTTCCTGCTTATTTGATTGGATTTTCAAATAGATACACGGTTCACGACAAATCTTCTATTTCTATGGAATTTTTGTGAAACCTATTTCAGTTACGCATGTGTAGTGTAATTATGTATGATTTGATTATTAATTTGGATCGCTTATATCGGATTTTAGATCACTATTGATAATTGAGGAGTAGGTCACGATACAAATTAGTTGAAAATCTTATATTATCATTTCCTATGTCAAACAGTTAAGTGGGTGAAATGTATTCCAACTCAGCCAAGTATAATTTTGGACTTGCTTCGTAACAAAAGGAATAGAAGACTTGTTTTCTTACATATAAAGTAAGTGATATATATTTTGCACGTATAGGGGTGTTTGTTTTGGGGTGATCCTTCATAACGTCGCCGTAATCCTCTCGTCGTCTTATCATCACCATGTTTGTTTAACTAGGTGATGGTTCATTAACGTAATGACAGATCAACTAGGTGATGAAAATTGGGTGATATTTCTACCTTTTAAATCACCCAAAAAAGCTAGGTGATCTTACATCATGGTGATGGGTGATCTTTCAAATTTTTATTTTGACAATATTGTACATTAATATAGCATTTATAAATATATTGTTATGGTATTTAAAATTATTTAATTAGAGTATTTAAATCTTAAATATTTTGACGGCGGTGCTCTCTCTCTCTCTCTCTTCTTATTTTTTTATTATTTTTATTTTTTATTTTAATTTTTATTTTTAATTTATTTATGTTATTGTTATTTTTATTTTATTGTTATTTATTAGTATTTTTTATAGAATTTTTTTCTTTTCTTAATGCTAATTTATAGTTTTTTAAGCATGGCCAGTCACACGTCGACATGTGACATTTTTCGTCAAAATTAGCGGCCATCCAACGATGGGACCAATTTGGTTCAAAATCTACAACATCGGGGACTAAATTGGTTCATGAGAAACATAGGTACTAAATGGTCCATGTAATTCACATCGGTGACCATTTTAGGTTTTCTCCCAATAGTTTATTATGTATCTTATAGAAAGTGTAATAAAGTGTAAGTGTAATTTTATCATAATTCATGTTAATAAATGAAATGAAATAATTTATAAAATTAAATATAAATGAACAATACGGACAATGAGAAAGTGAGTATATTTGGAAGAGTAAGTATAGTTTGAAATAATTTATTCTAATGTTGTGCTTTCGTTGTTGGCATTTCATTTCGCCGTTGCTCGTGGCTGTGTTGTAATCTTATTGTGCTCTTTTGGGTTGTGTTACTTTTGTTTGTGAGGAATCGTTCCTTTATTGTTTGTTTCTTCAGTTTCTGTTCAAGTTAGTGTATTTGTTGTGTGGTTTTTGTTGATATGCGGTTTCTCCGTTTGCGTTAGTGTTTGTCTGGTGTGTTCGTTGTTCTCGGTTGCTTTGCTTGTGAAACTTGTGTCCGTTGTTCCCGAATTTGGGAGCTTGTTTCTCCTCTTGTAGGAGGTTATTTCTCCTCTTGTAGGAGCTCATTTCTCCCCTCGTGGGAGTGCCATTCTCGAAGAAGACATGATTAAAAGTGAAAGTTTGAGAAATTGAAAAGTGCCCCGTTTGATTGCCAAATTTTGAAATTAGATCGATTGTAGTATGTTCTTTAGTTCTCTTTTTCGATTTTCTTGTCTTGTTTTCTTCGAGTTTGTTTGTCTTTTTATCTTTTGTGTCCGTTTCTCTCTTTGTGAGGGCTTTCTTCGCTCTGGACGGTCGAAAGTATTCGGATGGTGTGTTGGGCTCTTAGCCCCTGTTAATTTCCTAGTTATTAGTGAAAATTTCGTTTGAAAAAAAAAAAAGAGAAAGAAAAGAGTATAGTTAGAATTTGTTTTATGGGCGAACTATTTTCAGTGGTTGTTTGCGTTGAGGTTGGGCCGATCGAAGTTCACAAGTGTATTCGGCAAATAAGTTTTAATAAACTCTATATAGTTAAATTTCATTTATATTACAAAAAAATATTGGTTTCCGAATATGCTAATCACGTAGATGATTCCATCAACATTCGTCACTATTAACAAATAACCAAATACCCAAGTCGAAGTGTATCAAACTCAATCTCATATCACATAAACGAAACAAGTATGACATGCATATGATTTCCGAAAACGGCCATAGCTAACAAATACACTAACTTAGTCAACTTCATTTCATATACAATCATTTGGCTAGAAGAAACTAGATTTCATTCCAATCTCAACAAGAATTAAAATATACAATTTACAATTATTTTTTTTTCTAATAATTTTCAATTATTCCATCACTGATCATACAGAATAACGAAGAACAATATTAAACAGAAAGAACTTCCCATATCAACTCAGGATCATAGGAAGGCAGCCTAGCGAGCGTACACACCTCGTTCTCCGCCGACGAATCTGAGCCGTCGATCTTCTCTTCTTCCTCACGATCGCCGTTCCCTTAACAATAACATGACCGACGTTACCCTGCGATTTCTTGCAATAATCTCTTCGCGGCTGCGCTTTCTTCTCCCTCTCAACCCTAGCTTGAACCTTCGCATCCACAGCATTCCTTAAAGCCTCCATCTTCGCCGGATCTCGGATCCCAATACGGGTCGGGTCGACCATGTTCGGAAAGTTCAAGCGTGCGCATTCTCCGCGCAGCTTATAAGCCGCTCGATCGTAGGCGTAGGCCGCCGCCTCGGCCGTTTCGTAGGTCCCAACCAAACCCTAACTCTGTTTTGGGGCAATCTGATTTCTGCGACCCACTTGCCCCATTGCCTCTGCCTAACTCCTCTGTACAGCTTCTTCTTGCTAGCGGTGAAGTACGTGGGTGCCACGACTCCCTGTTCTTGGACCGGGTTTTTTACTGAACCGCCGGCTCGGAGTAGGCTCTGCTTCCATGTCGTCGACGGAGAGGACGATGACGATTGTTCGAAAACAGGGGATGATGGTTCTTGGGATAAAAGATGGTTGAAGACTGAGTCTAATGTGCTTGAACTGCTAGTTAAGATGATATGTGAGAGAGATTGGGCGATTTTGGTTGTTGTGGGTTCGTGGGCTCCTTCCATGTTTGCTGATTTCATAAATCCCCTGCGATTTTTCGAGGATTGTGATGAAGACAGAGGTTTGGGTTATATAACATGGATAATTGTGTCGATTTCTTGTGATGGAGTAGATATGTATGGGAGTGTGAAAGAGAAGAGCTTTTGCTCCTAGCAATGAGCTGTTGTAAGGTTTTATCTGGCCTGTACTGCGTTGTATATATAGGCGCAGATCGAGATTGTGTTAATTGCATTGGCTCACGTCAACTTCTGATACCATTGGTAAACGATTATATTGCCGCTAGATTTATATTGGGTCGTTGGGGAGTTTGATGGAAGTCAACTCATCCCCTATTTAGTTGGAGAAATTGCTCTTGGATTGGATAGAATAGCAAGGGAAAAAAGTTCTCACGTAAAAAATTGGATTAAATGTTCTTTTCCTTTTATTATCTATCTCTTCAATTAACCAACCACAAAAGTTCATTTTTCTCGAGTAAATTGATTTTCACATTACAAGAGTTGGAATCATCTTTGGATTGTTCAGACTTCATAAATAAGTAAATATGCTTTACAGAAAGTTGCGTTGTGAAACCACACGGGCACATACATGTATGTGTTTGTTGCTTACATAGGTGGGTAATAACTAATAAACCATGAAAACTGGGAGACACAACCAAAGTTTTTAGTATTTTATTATAGGGGGTGTTTTGTTTTGGGGTGATATTCCGAAACATCATCGTGAGCCTTTCGTTTATCGCTTCTCACCTTATTTTAGTCTAGATAACGAGTCATCATCGAAATGATGAATCACCTAAGTGATAAAAATCGGGTGACATTTCATGTTTTGTATTACTAAAAAAAAAACTATGTGATCCAAACATTACGGCAATGGTAATAATCTATCTAACTATTAATGGACAAAATAGCCTTTATATTTTAACATTATTACCTTATATGCCATGATAAATATTTTTATTACATAATTAACATAATTAAAATCTAAAAAATTCAGTACTTTAAAATATTTAAAATTATATTCAACATTAAAGTATTAATTATTATCACGTAAAATATCACCTATAAATATCACCCTACACGTTACAGTGGCTAAAAAAACAGAGTACTTCAATATCACCACTGATATTCAAATGAAATATCACCTCAAAACAAACACACTGATGACATATCACATTGATTAACATTCCCGTGATACTCACATCACCATGATGTACATATGACCGAAAATGTGGATGACATATAAATATGGTTAGGGTGACAAGAGCGTGCTATATATGTTTAGTAGTTTCTTGTTATTTTTATCATAGTCGAGAAATTATACTCTCGTAATCTCATGAATGAACAGAAGGTTTAAATCGCGATTGTATTTAATAAAGACTCTATGAAATATTAGAAAACTTTTCCAGTGGATTTGATAGTTAATCACAACCATCTGTAATTATTTTAGTTTGAATAATTATTACAACTACGAAATAGTTTTAAATGGGCAAATTTATACTCCCTCCGTCCGGTAACTTTATCACATAAGTTACCGGGCACGTAAATTAAGGTGGTATTATTATAATAATATAGTACAATGAAAAGGTAATAAAGTGTATATTTTGACACGTCTTTTAAGAATATTTAATATTATTATATTGATTGCTAGTGATAGTTTTTTTGCTAAATAAGGAAATGTGATAAAATTAGTGGGACGCCCGAAATGGCAAAATGTGATAAAATTAGTGGGACGGAGGGAGTAACTTTCTATTGCTAAGACCATCTTCAATGGAACTGATCCTAAAAATAAACTCACAGATGCAACTCATTAAATTAGTTTTATATTTAATAATTGCATTTAAAGTCATTTATTTGTTTAATAATTAAAACACCCATATATAAAATAAAATAAATAAAAATATAAAGTAATTATAAAGGTTTTAAAATTACAAAAATACTAGGAATACTTCTTTTTATTTATTTAGATGTAATATAATATTAAAATATTATTTTTGAAGGTATAAAATATGTTGGCGTGGCGGTATTGAAAAGTTGTAAAAGTTGGTATAGAAGTGAATATTTCGAAAATACTCCTTTGAGTTGGAGAATGAGTTTATGCATTAGAGAAAATTATAGTGTTTTGAGTTTGAGAACAATTTGAGTTTGATTGAGTTTGTCGTGGGAGATGTGGTGAGTGTTCAAGTTTACGGTTTAGGTCACCATATTTGATAATTATAAAAATATGTCACTAACTTCACCTATCATAATAAAATTGGATGTCCTATTTTTGAAAAATAAATTAGAACCCCTACATTATCATATTCGAAAGCCAGCATAAATTAGGTAGTTAGGAATTGTTCTAAATCAGTCGTCTAATAGTCCAACTTATTCTTTTGAAAAAATATTGAATACTTTAATTTACTTCGACATATGAAGTTAGTAAATTATTTTTAGAATTACCAAATTAGGCATGCAAAAGAAAAATATATCAGTGACCTAAATTCTTAATTCTTCCATTATTTATGTTTTTGTCATGTAAAAACCGAAATTATTAATACTTTTCAATGCATGTTTTAAAACATGAGAACAAGGAAGAATCGACTAGCTATCTAACTCTCTTTATGTTAATGTCCAAAATTATTGAAGCATTCAGTATAAATTTGACATCGTCCACGCCTGTATTGTAACTTCGAACAATCGAACAAACTAATGGAAAAGTAGCATATCTTTATGAGAGGCAGCCGTGATACAATGTACGCCTCAATAAAATATACGTTCGGGTTATATATTCGATTTATATTACAAAATTAAAAAATAAAATAATTACTTTTTTTTTCTCCTTTGAGTTCGTCCCTCAGCGTATATATCTTTTTGGAGAGAGCTTTTTTGTCACAACGTATCAGACTAAATGATTTGATGAAGCGGTATAATATCCTGATTATATTATTGGATAATCTGTCTCCATATTACAAATAGTAAAAAGGAAAAAAAAAAAAACTATTACATTCGTCTCAACTACAAAGGTGGTCACAAAACCATGTGAATAACCGTTGAATGATTAATTCCACGCGTATCTGCTTAACTGGGATTCTTCGGCCTTTAAGGTTTCAAATTATTTGGACAATAATTTAACACATCTATGTATGTGCAAATATATAAGTCATGTTGTATTGTTTTATTATTAATTAAGTTATTTAAGTAAGTTATTTAAAAATTAAATTTAAAATCAAAAGATTAAATTGTAATAAATCAAAATATTAAGGCTATAATTGCAAAAACAACTATTTTACAGATCAAATTGCAGTTTTTACTCACGCTCACCATTAATATAATATAATGGATATATGCATATGCATGTGATATGTTATATTTTTATTTGATTTTGATCGCAAGATTATTATAGTATAGTCTTATATAAAAGGCATAAGGTACATAAAAACGGTCAAGTTCGTCTGTTTGATATGTTTAATTACAATTTTTCTTTAATATCTTAATTATACATCTACCCTTAATTTTTTAATTTATTACAAGTTTTTCTTGAACTAAGATTTTATTTTAAATAACTTAATTGAAATGTTCAAGATATAAAATAATTTGATTTATTTTCATACATATTGAGTGTGCTAAATATACATATATATATATAAACTATGTTATTAAGCGCGGGGCAATTATAATCTGCCAATTGGTCCGTCAACTCACAAAAAGACTAATAAAAATTTCCAAAATAACCCACATTTTTAATTAATACTTTTAGTTAATTATTATACATTTACTCTCATAATTTATAAATATACATAACAAAATTTAAATTACAATTTAAATCAACTTAAATTAAAATAAATTTAAGTTTTTATATATTATATATTATAGCATACGCGTTTGAGTGCGCAAAAAGAGTACTAATATTGGTAGGGTTATGCCAAATTGAATCGAAACTTTTATTAGTTTCAACCTTTATTCGGAAAATGAGAACTTTTAAATAGATAACATGTTAGAGTGATTGATATCAATTTATTTTCATTTCTATGTGACTGTTGTATAATAAGGGTCTATTGTTTTTTTAGAAAAAAGAAATTGAGTAATGATTTTGTATTACAGTTAAAAATAGAAATCTAAAATGAATATAATGTAAAGCTATACGTGTTCTCAAATAACTAATCATTATTTAGATTATCTCCAAAACTCAGAAACAAATTCTAAAATCACTCCAACCGAATATAAAAACCAATATTAAAATAGGTTTTGTACTTTCCATCTCCTCCAATAAACGCATAGATGCGTTTGAATGCATAATATGCATTCTAAGAACATCTCCATTCGATACTCAAAAATTCAAAAATAAATACTAAAAGTTCTCTAACAGTACACCAAACGCAACTCAAAATGTGTTTCATCTTCTCTATCCTGTTTTAAACATGTGCATTGAGAATGAGAATATCCAAAAGATGCGTTTGATATTAAAAATTACAATATGTATCCCTTTTTATTTATAATTATTAAAATACCCATACAAAAAATAAAAGATAAATAAAATATAAAAGGATTGATGTTATTAACAATTAATTTTTTCAGTTTTTATGAAGAATATTGCATTTATTATTAATTTTGTGAAAATTAACTTTTTCAATCGAATTTGAAATAATAGTGTGGTCTAATTAGTAAAGTTGTAAATTAGATGGGTAATATTTAAAACATCATATAAGAGAATATTACAATAATGGTCTTTTGAGTTTGAGAATTGGTTTGTCTATTGAGAAGAATTACTGAATTTTGAGTTTGAAAATACATTTTTCGGTTGGAGATGGGTCTAAATTTAGTAGTTTCATTTAAACTCTCTTTATTTGTTTTAATAATTAAAATATCCTTATAAAAATAAATATATATATAAAAATAGTTAGAAAGTTATTAAAATTAGAAAATTTACTACCAATATTTTTTTATTATTTAGATGTAATATGTTTCTAAAATATTATTTTTTTTGAAGTTAAAAAATATGTGGGCAGTACTGAAAAATTGATCTACAAGTAATTTCAAAATAGCCCTTTGAGTTTGAAAATGGGTTTACCGGTTGGCGAAGAACTACTGCATTTTGAGTTTAAGAATTAGTTTGAGTTTGCGATTGGGTTTCGGTTGGGATGCTCGTAGAACTTAGTTCTAAATAAAGAGATTTTTATTTGATCAAGTAGAACACATTGAAAATATGAAACAATAGTTTATATTTCTTGATTTATTTTCTTGTACATGATATGATATTATAAATTCTGCATCCACACTTTTTTCTAATGGGAATGCATCCACTTTTGCTCAATGAAGTTCGGGTTTAAACCCATACTCGACAGATGAAGCTTTTCGAATGGCTCGGGGGAGGAATGGAAATTGCTCACTTGGAAGGACAATGATTACGCCAGCCTGCTATTCCATCCCGCGGGACAGTCTTGAAGCACTCGCTACGCTCAACCAACCGCGATTACATGCCCGAATATACTGTCGGGCCACGCCTCTTTGGATAACCGAGATGCACGATCTGGTTTTCAAACATCGCCTAATTTCCCAAGCCACAACAACATTCCATGGAGAAAGAAAAGATGAGGTTATAGGATGTCACCGTGAAGAGAAATGATTAGTTCGTTATGATTCGCTAGTGGCTCAAACACGACCATCATATCAGCCAACATATACTCGACACTTCCGTCGCTTATCCGACCGTGAGTTTCAAGATTTAAGGGCTAAAGGGCTTATTTTCGCTGTCAGTAACCCTATGGGCGCGATCATGTGTGCTCAAACAAGAATTCGGATGCCTATTGCAGGGGAGGACGGAGAAGAAGAGGAGAGTGATAAGATCAGTACGGCCGGACGCGAGTTCAACCTAGATTCCAAGACAACCATCGTCAACGCCATCAATTTTCCGCCTTGAAGACAAGGCTGTTTTTCGAGGGTGGATAATATTAGGATAATATAATAATAATTATTATTTAATTCAATTTAATTAATTAGTAGTTTAAATCTGAATTTGAATTAGATTTAGTTTAAATTTATTATGAGTCGGTTGAGATATATTTGGGCTTAAGATTTGTTCAGCTCTTATATATAGGGTTAGTTTTGTAGAAGAAGGGCATCAGTTTATTTTGGGATTTTGAGGGCCGGAGTCTTTGACTATCGGATGAGGGTCGGTGTCTCTGACACTCGGATTGTGAGGGCCGGAGTTTCTAACTCTCGGATTAACCATTAGGTCATTTTATTTCCGTGTTCTTCGTTCGTATCGATTAATAAAAGCGTTTTCAGTCCAAATTTCGGGTTCACCATCTTAAATCTCTAACATATGCCTTGACATCAAATTTCAAACCCATGGATATAATTATGCTATAAGGTCCGAGGTTATATGTATCTGCTATAGGATATATTATAAACGCTTATACGCTTAATCCACTGTATAAAATTGTGGATAAACCGATAAACGTAACTATTCTTATTTAAACTAATTTTAGCAGATATAATTATAATAGATGGCGGGCCTAGCCCGCGAGCCACGGGCCCAATTGACACCTCTAATGAAGCTAAGTTTGAAACAAGCTGCATGAATGAACGACCATCAATTCAAAACTACATAAGAGTTAATTCTAGCTATTAATGGAAGCTTCCATTCGTTAAATTCTAAATTACGCATGATGAATGTCTGTAGTTCACATTATCAAAGTAAAGTAAATTTAGTTCAGAATGTGGGTTTCTTGTTTAATTTGACTTCTGAAAAGAAAAAGAAAAGGTTTGTTTCGGCATTTTTGGTTCAACTCCACAAGTCGATCTAAGAATAGGTCAATATGGTTGGTTTGTTCCGAGACAGTGACGCGTCATTCATTCCCCAACTAAAAAACACCGACGTCTCTCAGAGAGGTTAGTTTTATTTCGGCCTTCACATTACCACAAAATAAGTCAACGATTAAATTGGTAGAAGTATGAACAAAGGGAACTAAATAAATTGGATAAGTTGCAATGTGAGACTTTTGGGGGCGATCGACATACTTGTCGTTGTCACTTGAACAGTGTACAGTTGTCTTTGGTAATATGTGGTGCGATAATCAGCTATAGAAAGAAATACATGGGCAATTATTGTGAAATTCGTCACAGAATCCAGCTCGCACAAGAGGAGAGGAGAGGAGAGGAGAGGCGAGAGCTGATCGCATAAGTTTGAAATAGAATCCATCCTAAAACGATTGATAATAATTGAAGTAACCTATCAACTTATATGCTAGTCAACCTCTCCGTGTAATCGATGTGTGACGTATGTGAGTTATATCTTTTACAAAACAATTATTTAAGAAGTTCACGTTCATATAATTGAGGGACGTACTGAAATGTAATTATTAGAACATGAGCTAATTGCGAGGAGTCGAAATTATAAATTGGGTAAATATTTGGTGCCAATGTTAGGTGGTCGCATTATTTGATAAGATGTATGGCTACTAATTTCACCTGTCGGAACTATGGATCTCCTATTTGTTTTTGCCGGCTAAGTTTTAAATCTTGCATTCTTGAATTCCATGCCAGCGGTTTAAGTTAACATTTTTTTGGGTAAAATTTCACTAAAAAAGGAAAAAACAGGAGTGTACATGATATCGCTCATGCCGCGACTAGCGGTAAAATTATACCGGCCAGACAGCACAAAAAACCCAACAACCCAGACAACCTACAAAGTCCCAACAAGACCAAAGCTAAAGGAAAATACATGAAGACAGGCTAGGGTAGGTTGTCAAAACCGCATCCATCAACAGGTTCCTAGCACCAGATGTAGTAAGAGACCAATATATGAAATTGGTAGCTTACACTAATTATAATAAACAAAAAAAAATTGGAGTAAAAACATCTGCAACTGTACCAAAACATACAATCAAAAATGTGTTTGATTGGTAAAATTTTACAGAAAGTAAGAGACCAATATATGAAATTGGTAGCTTACACTAATTATAATAAACAAAAATAAAATTGGAGTAAATAATCATACAATCAAAAATGTGTTTGATGTTTAAAATGTACCTTACATGCCATTTTAGTTGTTAAACAAAACAATTATTTTAACATTTATTATATTTTAGGAATAATTTTACATTCTTATAATCTAAGTTCTCTATTTTAATAAATAGGCATTACTAGTAGTCATGGACTGTATTCGACGCACGACTCCTCCGTCTTCTTCGAAGAGGATAGAGAGGGAAACCGACGACGCCATACATGTCCTATTTGTCTCGAGGAACCCTTCCCGGTGACCGATGTCGAATGCAACCCATACATTCCACATGGGGTGCATCGTTTCGGGTAGAAGGCTCGTGTGCCATCTGTATGGCAGCGTCTCACAAGTTTCACATAATGCCTAAATGCACTTCAAATAGTCCTTGAAATGATGACATCTAGTTCGGAGAAGGCAGTGAGAAATACACTATGAAGAAATACAACCGGAAGTGATTGATCGCTTGTTTGAAAAATGATTCTCAACTTCTCCTAATGGGCACGAACTGTCTCAACAATGTTGGATCTTATTATAATCTTGACGCAATTGACCATGTACATCTCATGTCTACAGACCTTGAACTGCTTCAAGATATTTTGTGTAATTCAAGTTTGTCATCTGCTCATTAACACTGATAATAATGTTTGAAATCTTATACTCAAAACTTAATTCTGAAAAGCATGGTATCCGTTTACGAATATGAGACTCCATGTAATTAGAGGTTTTGTTACTATTGATTAAAATTATCATAAACCTTATGCGAACAGTTTATTTTCAAAGATGAATCAACGCATCATAAAAACTGTTCGAGCTCAAAATTAACCATGAGTGAAGAAGGACCTATAATGTTCTGGCCTTGGCTGCGAAGAAGGAAAGGATGTTTGGCTGTAAATGAATTTGCAGTGAGGTCCACAAAGTTGTGAAAAAAAGCAGAATTTGTTGGAGAAAGCAAAATATAATTGAGGTTGATGAGGTATTATGCAAAGTTCTAAGTGGCTGAACGCAGAAGACCAACAAAGCGGGTACGAAACAAGGTGGAGACTTGTTTGAAATTGTTGAAGGTCAAAGTCTAATGCATGTTTCAGACACGAACATGAAGCTGTGAAAAATCTATTTGACTGAAATTGCAGAGATCAAAAGTGTATTGTTGTTCAAACACGATTTCGAAGATGTGATCTGTGTTTTGAGCTGAAGATTAGTTGTGTTACAAGCATTGGTTGCTAACTTTGAAGATCATCAAGTTGATTAGGAGATGTAATTTAAGGTGGAGATTTGTTGAGAACTTAAGTCAAACTATGATGAAAATGAGCTCATTGATCTGATTATGGTTTTCTAGAATTGAGCTCATTGTTTTGATGGAAAGTGTCACCACTCAACTCAAGTAAATGTTGGTTAAGTTGGTTCAGTAAAGATTGTCTATACTATTTATAAAGAGGGTTGGGTGGAAATAGATGTTGATTGATATGTCAATAACCAATCGAAATCTAAACATGATACTATTAACTAAAGCACATGATACTATTATCGAAATCTAAACACTCGATAAGAATTTCACGAATCTAAAGCACAATCGACTACCTAGTTAGAGAAGAACGTGAGAGAGAAATTATAGTGTGAGAAAGCACGAATTCATTCGATACATCAAATTCAGCTGCTTTCACCTTGTGCGGCCGTTAAATGTCGATACTTCATCAATTTCTGAACGAAACTTTCGATTTGCGGGTTGAAAGCACGAATTCATTCGATACATCAAAATTTGTGTTGATGAGTAAGACCCATACCGAAATTGAAGATGAAAAAACTTTATTCAGTGACAAAAGTCGACATTTTCACGGATTCCAGCTAGTTTTTTCTACGTCGTCGACGGTTGTCGATCCATTCGTATCGTTTGGTTGTGCGCTGAATGCTATTAGATAGAAATGTTTCGTTGTTATCTGTTGCTTATTTGTTACTATTTTACTTGTTTGTCTTTTTGTAGCGAAGATGATGATAACATCGTTTGTGAAAGGTGGTGGCAAAAAGACGTAATTCGTTCATCTGTCCGGAGCAAATAGGTCTTTCCGGTAGATAGGTCATTTTCAGTAAAAGAAATGCAAATTGGATCATTCTCTCTCCATCAATTGGAAATGAGACCTGAAACAAAGTTCGAAATAAGATCTGAAACGTAATTAACCCTATATTTACAGATGCGCGCACGTTGACGAGTGTGCAACACAACATACACTGAAAAATCGATAAATGTCAAATCACTAATCACATAAATATTGCGAATTGCTCCTCTCAAACCCTAGCAAGATCGACGCAAAACGTCCGTCGAAACGATGTCGTCTCTCACCGTCGCTGCCCAAAAACCGAAAGTCCTCCCAAAGCGCTTCGTGAAATCGCAGATCCCCCAATCCATACTCGACAACCCTTCCCTAAACGCCGCCATCTCACTCCTTCCTCAGAACTACAACTTCGAGATACACAAGATCGTATGGCGCGTGCAGTCTACGAACGCCAGGCGCGTGGCGCTGCAGTTTCCGAGGGGCTCCTCATGTACTCCCTCGTGATCGCCGACGTTCTGAAGACGTTCGCCGACGTGGAGCACTGCTTCGTGCTCGGGACGTCACGTACGGCGCGTGCTGCGTCGACGACCTCTCGGCGCGTGCCCTCGATGCGGACCTGCTTGTTCACTTTGGCCACAGCTGCTTGGTCCCCGTTGATTACACGAGTATTCCTGTGTTGTATGTGTTCGTGGAGATTGGGATTGATGTGAAGGGTTTGGTGAGGGAGGTTAATCACAATTTCTCCACTGAATGCATCAATAGATTCATAATCGCAGGTATGATTGCTGGAACTATATGTAAATTGTTATTTATCAAATGCATCAAAATCGTCTATGGTTCTGTATCATTCACACGATTAAGCAGGCCCAAATTTCATGGAGTGATGTATAATTGATTTAAGGATCCATCGATATGTTTCGATAATTCGTCGGAAATGCATCAGAACATTTATGGTTCTGTATAAGTCATACAATAAAGCAGGCGAAAATCTCATGGAGTGATTGTAAACTTGATTTAAGGATCCATCTATGTGTTTCTCCATTTGTCAAGTCAACAGCTTCAAAGTTTCACCTCTGATGGCTGCTTTATTGCAGGGACAATTCAATTCTCGGGCGCAATACGCGCGGCAAAGGCGAACTGGAAAAACTAGGATTCGGCGTCTTGGTCCCCCAATCCAAGCCATTATCCGCGGGCGAAGTGCTGGGCTGCACCGCCCCCACCGTCAAATTACACGATTGTCCTCCCGAAAAGGAAGACGCCATCATATTCGTGGCCGACGGTAGGTTCCATCTAGAAGCATTCATGATAGCCAACCCCGAAATCAAGGCATTCAGGTACGACCCTTACACAGGCAAGATCTTCTTGGAAGAGTACGACCACATTGGGATGAAGAAGGATCGAAGGAAAGCCATCGAAAGGGCAAAAGGGGCCAGAACTTGGGGCTTAGTGCTGGGCACATTGGGAAGGCAGGGAAATCCAAGAATCTTGGAGAGGTTGGAGAGTAAGATGAAGGACAGGGGTATGGATTACATGGTTGTTCTGATCTCAGAGCTTTCGCCTAAGAAGGTAGAAATGTTCGGCGAAGTGGTCGATGCTTGGGTTCAAATAGCTTGCCCTAGGCTTTCAATTGATTGGGGGATGCATTTGTGAAGCCTTTGCTTACGCCTTTCGAGGCTGAGATTGCCCTCGGGGATTTGCCGGGCTGGTGGGAGAGAAGGGATTCGAAGTGCGGTGATGGTGGAGATTGTTGTGGAGAGGTTTATCCGATGGATTATTATGCGCAAGACGGTGGTGAGTACAACTCTTGTTACTCGAGGAGGAAGGGCAGCGGTAAGGGTCGGGCTGTGACGAATGGTGATAATGGGTGCGGAAAATGCTGAATGAATATGTTTGGTTCTTTCTTTCTTTCTTTCTTGGTTTTGATGTTATTGATTCTGACTTGTATACTATGATGAACACGTGATGTTTTGGTTATGTTGGATGTATAGATGGGAGAAAGTAAAAGTTTTTATTTCAGGCTCCATTATCCAAAGTTTGTTTTCCAGCATGGGATTTGCATTATAGCTTAGCTAGTGCAGAGATTTATGCTTATAGAAAGTGCAGGTAAATCATACTCGGAGCACATAGAAACTCAATATAGTGAGCGATCTGCACAGCTAGAGCTGTCAAACGGGCCCGCGGCCCGGCGGGCTGTAAAGGCGGCCTGAGCGGGAATGCCCGGCGGGCCCGGCGGTTCGGACAGCCCTGCCTAAAAATAAAATATTATTTAATTATTTTAAAAAATAATATTTATAAATAAATTATAATCATTTTTATATTTCTTAGCTTAATTGGTACTATAAATTAGATATGAAAAAACTTTTTTAAATTATTGGTACTATAAATTAATTTCTATTTTTATATTATTTTTTTCCATTTTTATTATTTTTTCTTACTTTTTCCTATTCTTTTTTATTATTTTTTCTTACTTTTTTCTATTCTTTTTTATTATTTTTCTTATTTTATTTTTTTTTAAAACTGGGAGGCAAGCTCGCCAGGCACGCTACCCGCCTGTAGGCGGGGCGGTCCGTCACTTTTCAGGCCCGCACCTGCCGCGCCAGTGGCGGGCTACGGGCCGGCCCGTCCCGCCGGATCATAGTACTATGCACAGCACAATGACAGATCGTTTGATCCAACGAATGGCCCACTGTGACCATATGGATCATAGTGTATATAGCACATTTTACGTGCTTTAAATATTCGATAAATTTTTTGAATATGATTAAGGTGTATCTACACCTAAAACTATAAAAAAATTATTAGTTCGGTCTCCTTTTATATATATGTCTCTAGTACAATAAGGTTTTTATACGAAGTTACTTGTTTGGTTGAGAGTATTTTTTACCATCATTGAATTATCTTTTTAAATATGTATATTATGTATCATATTATTTGTTTGTTACATAATTCCTAATATGCTGTGTGATGTCTCTGCATGCTTTACGTACCTTTTTTCAATATATTATTTACCACAATTCTACATGAAGATCTTATATAATGTACCACCAGTCAAGCTGATATCTATGTGTAAAAATTTTATTACTAGGTACCTACATATAAATAAAGTACACATGGGACACATGACACTTTTTTAATACTATTAGCATTTAACGGTAAACTTCCCCACCATTGAAGTAATAATTAAAATTTTAACTTTATTGATATTTTTAATGGATGCAAGGCCCGTACTAAATATATTATTGAAAAGTAATTAATTTCAATTTCATTTAATGTAATGATGGCAAACTAACTATGGTCAAATCGATACATCATATTAGGGATGAAAGATGAGGCGAGCCGGCTCGACAAAAGCTCGACTCGAGCTCATTTATGTCGAGATCGAGCTTGAGCCGGACATAAGAGCTCGAAAGCTCGAGAATAGGCTCGCGTTATTATTATTATTTTTAAAAAATTATTTATTAAATAATTTCCTTATTTTTTTTAAAAAAAAAGCTCGAGCTCGAGCTCTGAGCTGAAAAACTGACGAGCTCGAGCCCAGAAAATGAGGCGAAACTCGACTCGAGTTCGATTCATTTACAACCATATATAGATTACACTTACTACATGGCGCTCATATTTAATGTAATATAATAAACAGATTGCTATAACTGCATTTTCGAGTTGGATAAAGTGAATGATATTTAATGAAAAGTTTGCCAACCCAAACATGCTAACATGCTATCATTTTCATTACTCACCACCAGTGGCGGTGCCATTTTTTCTTTTATATCCTTAATAAAAAAATTAAATTTAATACTTAAATTACTTAATATATACAAAATGACCTACTAAAATTTTATATTTCATTTCAACCCTATATATAAGTTTTTTATTATAATTGGACCCCACTAAGTAAAACATCTGGCTCCGCCACTGCTCACCACGTTATAGAAACATCACATGCATGTTTCTTTTTTTTTTTTGGGTCTGAAGTCTTCAAAAGTACAATATGCACTGCACAACACATGATATAATACGATACTGTTAGGTCTTAGATATCAACTCGTATTAATCCTAGGCAATAATTCCTAAGTTTTCGATTAGAATTGTAAAAAGAACAGTTGCGATCGAAAACCTGATTTGAAGAACACGAGAGAGAATTTTCCTAGTGTGAGAAAGTCCTTTGTGTTTCTCTCTCTAGAATTCAAATTGCGAGCCCTTCGGATCAAATTCTCTAATGCTTCACTATTGCATTCGATAGTTACATTATCTATCTATACCAAACAGACTTCATATAAATATCTAATCTACCCCTAAACTATTGAAAACACAACTACACGCCCCCTAAACAGACTTCATACAAAGATAGCTAATAAAATCAAAGCACAATTACAAAGCATATTCTACAATCTCCCCCTTTGTGCTTGATCTCCCTTCTGCTTGTCTATCTTAGTCGGGCATAGAACGACATGCGCAAGCTCAGCGCATGCTCATAATGCCTAATAGTGTCCCTCAGCTCTATAAGCTCCTCAATGGCTCCGAATATCTTAGTCAGAGTTGGTTTCTCGCTATTCTTTTTCAATCGGGTAGCCTGGTGTCTTCATCGATTTCTTATAATCTCCTCTTGATGTTCCTCCTGCTCAACTTGAACGTCCGATCGCAGAATTTGTTAACATCAATCGTTAGCATCAGACTAATCTTCTCAGCAACTGTGTTTCGGTAAGTGATTGCTAAGACTGAGTCCAAAAACATGTGATTGCTGGGAATCCCTTCGATCTCAGGACCTTTCAAGCGCGGAGCTATCATGTTGACATTCTTCATGCTGCTCTCTAGAGCCATCTGAAGGACGTGTACGACAAAGTACTTGACTTGGCGCACATGAACCTGTTGAGTTCCTCGAGCCCTTCCTTCTTAATATAGCCTTGAGGATCCTTGTACTTTTCCACATACATCTGAAAAAGATGATAGATCTCGTGGGCTCTCGTCTATCTCTTCTCGACTTCTGTTTGTCCGCTCGATGATGTAGGTTGGAGTTGAAAATTTGCCTTTCGAATGGAAGACTCCCAACAAATGGTAAATTGGAGGGAGATGGTTGAAATGACTCCTCAGCTGACTTTTAGGAATTCCAGCCTCCACTCTGGTCCGAGTTGCGTCAGTCTGTATAGGTAGTTCATCCTTCTTTGCTGATCCCAATGTCAGATACCTCTGAGCTTGAACTCGTTCACCTTCTTGATTTTGTCCGGTGATATCCAAATTTGCTGACGAGCTTCTACGAGGATCGGGGCTTCTATCCGTACGTTCTCCCATGCCGAGTCGACTCGAGCGGTCCCTGCACTCAATATTAATGGGGTGCCCCCTCGCTGTGCAATCAACTCCGGAAGCCTTGGGATCCAAATTGTAGTCCTCGCCTTCCTGAAGTTCTTCGTCTTCTATGAGAACTAGGTCGATCGAAGCTTGGCGTAGAAAGTGGCGAACATCCTTGAGCCTTTGCTTTGCAATCGTGTCAGACATACTGTGAGTCAACAACCACTGTCCATCGAAAATGTACTTATCGAGGATTTCATGTGGGTCGACTTCACGTATTGATGTCCCTGACTGGTCTGGAGCTGTTGAGCTTAAGGTTGCTACGGTTTTCGCTAGGGCCAAGAGCAAATCTGCATCTGCTTCTTGTGGAAGCAGTGGGCTTTTGATCGTCGTTGGTGGAGGTGTGGGCGGAGGCGTTCTTATGGTGGGTGTTTCGATTGGAGTTAGAGTCATGCCCCTGACCTAATATGTAGAACTGTCAAACGGGACCGTCCGCCCCACCCGCCAAAGTGGCAGGGCGGACTATAAAGTTTAGCCGTCAGCGAGCGGGCCTGTGCAAGCAAGCCCGCACGAGCCACGGGCTTTGGCGGGGCGAGCCCAGCCAGGCTCTCCCAAAAAATAGAAACAATAAATTTTTTTAAAAGAATAGATATATAAATTAAATATATGATTTTTATGTTTTTTAGCTATGATTTGTACTTTATAATATAAATAAACTAATATTAAATAAGTTGATTAAATTAGATATATTTGCCAACTTCTTCATTTATTTTCATTTTTTTTATTCTTTATTTTTTTCTTGTTTTATTTAAACGGGCGGGCTAAGATCACCAAGCCCGCTACCCGCCTGTAGGCGGGACGGGCCTTCATTTCTCATGCCTGCGAGTAAGCGGGCTTGCCCGCGCCCACCCCGCCAGTCCATTTTGACATCTCTACTAATTTGCTTTATGCTTATTTCAATTAATTTTGTACACTGAGAAGTTATATTACAATCACGAACTTCCTGCGATAAAACACATTCTTCACTTTTAATCATCGACAAACTACATGCTGCTCGGTTTTTTTACCTACGATGGCGCTTTAAGTAGTCGAGTAACTGCTTGGACTGCAAAACATTAAAAAGAAAAAGATAAACACGTTACCAAAAAAATTCATCTAATATATATATATATATATATAATATATATATAATATATATATATATAGTAAGCAATCATTTATCAATTCACCTTGTCTCTAGCTCTTGGCGTCCATATTGTGACAAGGTCACCAACGGAGGAATAACACCTTCCCTGAGAACCATATTTGTATACTTATTACGATTAACACACAGCAGTAGTAAAGCAGCAGCAGCATTCTCCTTTCCCTTTTCCGAGCCAAGCTCAAGGACTTGAACAAGCTCACGTATCCCACCACATTGATCAATAGCCATTCTCCCCTCGTAAAAAGTCGATATGTTCGACAAAATTGCCACAGCTATAGTCGCCATACCAAACTTAGGGTCCAAGAGCTCCACAAGAAGCTTCACTGCATCTGTCGTTTGGGCGATTCTGACCTTGTTCTCAATGCTGATGGATAAGTTAAACAACGCATTCGCTGCATCTTTTTTGCCTCTGAGGGTACCGTTTCTCAGCAAATCAACCAATGGCTCGATGGCCCCCGATCGACGATCTTGATTCTGTTGCCTTCGGTCGTCGAAAGATTAAAAAGGGCTGCAGCTGAGTTTTCTCTAGCTTCAGTTGTTCCTGTCTGAAGGACGTGAATTATGGGTTCTATAGCACCAGAATCTGTGATGGCTGCCTTGTTATTTTCGTTGATCGATAGGTTGAGAAGGGCAGTACGGAGTTTTCCTGCACTGAAGGGTCGGGCGAGTGGAGTAACCTGACCAGCACAGGAATAACCCCACAGTTCGCAATTATGATACGATTTTCAAAGCCTTGCTTGGCTAGCAAGCGGATATCAGCTGTGGCGATTCTTTGAGCTTCGACAGAATCGCTGTTGAGATTCTCTGCAAGACTTATCAAACGGGCTTCGACTTCTAGAAGATCCTCTCTCGTCCCAAATGAGGAGACTAACTTGGTAGGAGTTTGCTGCTCTGTTGTTTCAAGCTCCTCGTAAGAATCGCTGTCAGAAGTATAAAAATGTGAGATCCCTCTATAGTCGACCGAAAAGGTTTGATCATCATAGGCAGAAGAGACAGCTGTAGATGTGATTGGACTTGCCGTAAGAAAACTTAAAGAATGCTCTTGTGAAGTACTAACCATACTGATTCTAACAGAGGGTTGCGAGCATGTAGAATCTGCCGACATTTTATTCTTCTTCATATCGTGCCAACGAGAAATAAGTTCCTTCATAACAACGTTTAGGGATAAGAATCGTATGAGATAAAGCCTGGTTCGTCTTAGGGCAGACATTAAGTCCATGGTCGAACCACTTCTGTATGAAAGCCCTTTCGTATGTTTGTCCTGACTCTATAATTACTGGATCAGTCATGGGCTCAAGAGATAGAGGGCAGAAAAAGTCAGAAGGTATTGGAATGGGATCGCAGGCTTGGGACAATCTGAAAGAAGCAAGTAGGCCCTGCAGTGGGCGATGAGGCCAACTAATTGCCCCGCGTAGAAGCCTTATCAGCGTCTTCAGATAGATCGGCATTTTCTTTAATTTTCTTGAGAGCCATGAGTTCAATCAGAAGTTCTTGATTGGATTCTAAGCTCAGTTCAGTGACATTTTGGCTAAGATCTCTGGGCTGGCTCCAAAGCCCTTCGAATGATCGCTAATAGCTTTCGAGATGATTGGCGAAATTCGTTGGAGCTGCTTCATCTCCTTTATAGATTGCTGCAACAGAAAACATGTCAACATGTTTATAAAATCGGAAAAGCAAAGCGATATCAACAGAGCAAGCAGCAAGCAAACGAAATCCCTCTCAAACTATAGAAAATGGAAAAGAAAGGAACCTTGACAGAGAAATCAGTAAGCTCGGCAGGAAAGATACAATCCAAAGATTTCAGCTCCTCAAGAACTTGAATAACGTTTGTTTGATCTCTATAATGAGGTTTCAATTGTAAGACCTAGAATCAGTTCAGTCACGACGTGAGGGAACGGACACAAATAACCTTTCCTTGGATTCATTGTCTGAAACGTAAAACGATGGGTGAACACTTGACTACTTACAAAATAGATTTTACTCATCAGTGGTTCCCAGTTTTCGAATATCTCCCCCAGCTCATCAAGAGATTGGCACAGCCCCGCAAATGCTATCTGTGTCTTTTCATCTAAATCTACTCCAGAATCAGCATTGGCCTCAAGAATCGGCCTTAATAACTTCAGTAACTCTTCGATTTTCCGATAATATGCCCTGGCAAGTTTAATTTCCATTCCTTGAGACGATGAATATTGGAGAAGACTTATGGTGCTTGTATGAAGCGATCTCAGCACGATATCTCCATTACGTAGGGCTGCAGATCAAAATACAATAAAAGCCTCTTAAATGAGTAAACTAAACAAAAAAACCCTCAGTACATAGCATTCTCACCGACGAACATGAAACTTCTCAGCAGCGACTCATTGATCGTAATTCTAACGCCCAGATTAACAGAACATTGTGACATAAAAGGCGAGTAATAAAATAGAAGCACGAAGAATTACATTGTACATTTCACAAATTTGATCGAACCAGCAAATTGACCAGGTCAACACCAAGTCAGCGCCCATCCAAACAAAGAACAATTTAGAAAATTGAAAGACGATTAAGTAGTAAGTAACACGAACCAACTGCTGCAAGAGATTATAACAATCCCGACGACGAGCGATCATGAGTTCTGATTTTCGAAAGGGGTTTTAGATGAAGATGAAGACTCGAATGGGTTGTCGGTTCTCTGCGAAGGACGCGTATTGACTAGGGGTGGGCATTGGGTTCGGGTTTCGGGTACCCGACCCGACCGATCGGGATTTCCCCGATCGATTTGAGAATTCGGGTTTTAAATCGCGTATCGGGTTTGTTTAAACCCGATACCCAATTGTTTAGATCGGGTCGGGTTTCGGGTAGCAATATGCTACCCGGAAAACTCGATCGGTACCCGACATTAAAAAAACAGTAATTAAATCACCTAATCAGCCAGTTAATAATATTAATTGACCATTAAATATTTATTTATATAAAAACTTCAATTAAAAATATTCCAGCTTGCACTCGCAGTGCCACTGGAATTAAATGGTTACATCACTAATTTAATATGAGAATTTATGTAGTGTGAGGTATGGGTTTATATAGGAATACTTCACCCATAATTTTAAATGAAACATCCGATGTGGGACAACTGAATTTCCCATAAGAACTGAGCTAAGGATAGTACTAGTAGAGTTTATGTAAGAATTTAATCAAAAATTCAGTTGGCCGAATGGTTGAAGCTAAAGACTAAGTTCCTACCCTTTCCAAGCTGTGGGTTCGAACCGTCGGGTACCCGGATTCAGTTGTCATTATTTTTAACTAATTAAAAAATAAATAAAAAATATAAAAAAAAAACCGAACTCGGGTACCCGCATTTGATCGGGTCGCGTTCGGGTATCAAATTCACTACCTGAAAAAATCGGGTACCCGACCCGAAAAAACCCGAACCCCGAAAAACCCGACCCGATCACACCCCTATTATTGACAAGCAATTACGCATGGGATAATTGGGTAAACGGACTCCTAAATTAGAAATTTAAAAAAATGGCCCCCTCTCCATATGACCTTCATAGCCAAAAACTTTTAAAAAGTAGGGGCTTTTAAAGATCCGGATCTCAGTTAAGTTTCATTTAGATTTAAGGACAATGTCAGAAAATTTTAGAGTTAAGGACCCGATATACTTAAGTATTTTTCAGTACCACTTCATGGTTCTGCAGTACAAACTCATCGTTTTGCAGTACCACTTTATTGTTTCGCATTACCACTTCATTGTTATGCAGCACCACTTCTGTGCTCTGAAATAACACAAAATCATCGTCCGATACCAGTTCATATACACTGTAAACACCTGGTCCTTTTCTCTAAATTTCATACAAATCGGGTCCTTAACCCTAAAAATTTATGACAGGGTCATGAAACCTAACTTAAAACATGTTTTTGGGCCTGACACGTAATTACACCTAAAAAGTAACCTTCTTGACTTTTTTTTCAATAGCATCCACTTGATTAACTACTAACCATCTTCCTTAATAATTTTTAAATATAAAATAAAAGGAAAAAAGAAAAGTAAAATATATGAAAAGAAAAAAAAGAAGAAGAAAAAAAAAGAGAAACTCCGTTAACGCAAGAACAATCACCACACATACCCAAATGTACGTCTTTTCAAATCTGAAAGAAGAAATTAATACGAAAAAACCTATATTCACATTATCGAACTAGTCGACCATTTTTCATATGCGATATGTTGAAACAGACAAGGAACTAAACACAACTCATTTATCACAGTAAGATTTTTTTTTTGTTTTTTGATTTCACACTTCGAAAGTCATGATTTTTCAGTCAATTAGTTGCGGAATTGAATGGTTTGATATATATGCTGGGTGACAGTGATTCCAGCGAAATTCGAGCTGAATCCATGCATTTTCAAATATTCTCATGTTAGAACTGAAGAACAGGCGCAGGGAACCACAATGTGCTGAATATGGACACTGGTCCCCAGCTGCATGGGACCCGTGCGCATATGCAGGGGACCCAAAACGCATATGCTGGCTACAAGCATATGCAAGGGACCCGTGAGCATATATAGGGATTTTCATATTACGCATGTTAACAAAAAAAACGACACATGATTCTTTTTCGAAGTCAGATCTAGAGGCAAATGAAGTCCATTTCCACAAATCATTGTTCTTCTTCATAGGCAAGGGATTAAATTTCCAATAAAGCTATAAAATGCAACCATGGTGTTGTGGCAAAACTGCAGATGGCGAGGAAAGGATCGAGATCTAGAGAATGGTTTGGTTGTGGTCATTGGCCTGTAAGTGAAAAGTTAATACATGATTAGATGCGATGATTTACTTTTGTTACTATCGTGCGGGTATATTGTTTTGTAGGATAGCAATTGCAAATTTTTTAGATGGGAGATTGCAGGAGAGGAAATTTGTGTGGAAGATTGGAACTTTTGCAATTAGAGAATGCAAAAATGTTGGAGACGATTCAAGTATTGAAGTTTAAAACCAGAGCTTGGAAGAAAATGTTATCAATTTGAAGCTTAAGGTGGCTAAACAGCAATTGCAGAAAAAGCTTTAGTCTTTGTTCTAACTGCATCTTGGATTTTGTATGGACTCTTTATTTATAATATAATAAATGAATAAGTAAAAATTATAAGCAATTAAGTGACTGAAGTAAGAAGTGAATCAACAAAGTTGTGTGAGCTAGTAATGCATTGATGTTTGAATGTTTAAGATATATAAATTACTATTGTAATTTATTATGTAGAGCGTTTAATAGCATCAAAAATATATTTTATATTGAAACATACTTTATGGTACTTTGTGTATACATAAACATACTTAGTTTCATTTTTACGGAGGGGCCCGTGCATATACATACAAGTAGAGCTGTAAATTTGGCCCGTGGCCCGCGGGCCGGCCCGCCCCGCCCCTCCAAAAGGGCGGACTGGGCTGGAATTTTTTAGGCCCACCAAGGAGCGGGCCAGAACGGGCCAGCCCGCGCGGGCTGCGGGCTTGGCGGGGCAGGGCGGGGCGGGGCGGGCTAGCCCGCGGGCCGGCCCGCCATTTTTATTAATTATATATATCATATATTATATTAATGTTAATAAATATATAATTAAATTTATAGTTAATAATTCATTAATTATACCATAATTAACTACATATATATTAATAGATATATATTATATGTTGGTTATCCATAATTTATTAATAAATAACTTAATTAATTCAAAAATATATAATAAATTGAAGTATAAAATTAAAAAGAAAAAAAAAAGTAAAAAACTTCTAAGCGGGCGGGCCTGGCCCGCTGCGGGCGGGCTTGGTTCCATTTTTCCAGGCCCGCTACATGGCGGGCCAGCCCGCCCCGCCCCGCCAAATGGCGGGCTTTGGCGGGCGGCGGGCCAGCCCGCCCAGCCCCCGGCCCTTGACAGCTCTACATACAAGGGACCCCCACGTGAAGCTTTAACTACCCAATTGTCAATACAAAAATATTTTAATAAACCCTATGTACACCAAAACATGTGAGTGTTGTACGTAAATGAATAAGTAAAAATTGTATGCAATAAGAGATTGAAGTAAGAGGTGAGTATTGTAATCAGTTAAGTAAGTTAATAATGTGCTGACGTTTAAAGGTTTAGATATATGAATAGTGTTTTATTTATTATGTAGCTTTTTTAATAACATCATAGATTTATTATATATTGAAACAAATGAGGAATATTAAAAACAAGAGCATCAAATTCCAATGATGATCCATATACATACATTTTGTAGGCTAGAATAAGCTTCATTCTGAAAAATGAAACTCAATCAATTTCTTCCATCAACATACCTATTCTGTTACATAATTATCTTACAATGACTATTTCATTAATATGGTACTTTTGTGGTATACATACAACATATTTAGAGTTTCATGTTTACGGATTTAGAGTTTTAGGAATCTATGTCATGAATGAAAACCCGTGAAATGAGCATGGACCTCGTCCATATATGCAAGGGACCCGTGCATAAATCCAATGGACCCGTGCATAAATGCAAGGGATCCATCCACACATAAAACTTAAAAAAACAGAAAATAACCCTCAAATAAGCAGAGAATCACATACATCTGCGCATGGTTCTCATTGTGATGGGCAAGATTCCCACGCATTTACAATGGAGTCCCCTGCGAGTAGCATAAGCATATGATCGGGTCCCTGTATACAAATTCGGTACCGTCTGTTGGTGAATTAAGTAGGAGAATGTTTGTAATATTCTCGCTTCAACTGTTGTACAAGTTCTAAACGCATATATGTGTATGTCCCTTGAATATACGTGAGAGTTCCCTGCTTATGAGCACGGATCCCCTGCATATCTGCATGAATCCCCTGCTTAAATACGATCAGACCAGTGCCTCTCTAATGGAGAGGCAAGTGGAGACGAAGGTTTCGTTTGGGTTGGTCGCTGGCAGTTGTGGAGAGAAATTTGTTTCAAGAAATGGTTTGTCAAGAACATTGTAGACTTACATATGTATCACTTATTTGTTACTGCATTCAAGATTTTTTGGAGCACAACTAAATTTTAATACGAACAGAGGAACTCATCAATCATACCAGTATCATGCAAATTCACTTATCCCAAAAAACTAATATTAAAATGGGTTAACTGCAATAACAAATTAAATAGATCCAATGTTGTTTGTTCAAAAAGCAAGCATCAGCTAAAGCAACCCCATTTCTGTCTTGTGCGGATCCACTCTTTGACACCATAATGCCCCATCATATAAATCTAATCAAGTCTCTTTCCTATATTGTATCTCCATACGTCTCACAGATTCAACAAATACTCTGCAAAATCACCGCTAATTAATCCATTGATCATACCCCACACACAATTAATTGTATGTAACGCAATTATAAACACCTCCACGGAGCATCTCCAGCAAACGTCCAATCACCTTCTTTGTCTTGATATAAGATCCTATGTTCCACATCAGGACCAGTATCTGCAGCAGTTATTACAGTTATATATTATGAGTGCATTTAATATTATATAATATGAGAGAGAGAGAGAGACAGAGAGGAGAGTTATAATACACTTGGCGAACATGTTGATCAAAGCGGTGGAGAGAGATTGATAAGAATCATAAAGGCTGAGATCGATCTTTCTCCCAATGGGCACACCTTCCATCTTCACCTTCACATAAGTCGTTGTTGTTGACGACGGCGACCTTGATCTGCTGAGTTGATGCTCTGATTTTTCATCGTCATCATTAATATTAATATAATTATAATAATAATTACAATTCATGTTTCTGTTGCTGTTGTAATGGGGCATCTCCCTTCCCACTGTACCATCATCATTAATCCTGCACCATAAATCACATTGATAAAGATAGACCCATTCATTATTTATAACAAAATTTAACATTATCTATATATGAATAATATATCAGAAAGCTTAATTACCGATTCATATTATCATGGTCGTCGTTGGTAGACCATTGATGATCATTGTTGGGCTGATTGCTCCATGAGAGCAAAGAAAGAGTGGTTCTCTTGCTTTCGACTTCTTCGTCCACGAAGGATTGATTATTGGGATATATATTATTGTTCTTTTTCCCAACGATAGTGTAATAATTGTCATTGCTCGGAGGACCGAGGCCTAGCTCAAGCTCCATTGACCATTACAGTAAGATACAGTCTGAAAAATAATAAAAAGGCAAGCAAGTGCTATCTTCAAGAAGCCTGTAATTTATAAATCCAGCGCTTGAGTTTGCTTCAAGTATGTCTATTGCTTGCTCTTGAGGCACACACGTATGTATATATGCACACACACATACATACATATATATATGGAAGCCAACCAACTTGAAAAATATATTAATTGATAATTGAGAGATGGAGAGAGAGTTGACTGTCGGGCAGCATTGAAGTTGGGTCGGGTTAAAGAGGAACATTGACAAAGACACAGCAGAAAAGTGTGTTGCTTATGCCCTTTATCATCGTTTTGTTTTATACTATTTTTATTTTTTATATGTTGCCACTTCTTCAATTTATGTATGTGTTTTTGCTGTCCCACGTTTGCCAAACTTAGTTAAACACATCCATTAAATTGCTATTAATCCCTTGACAATCTGAAATGACAGATTGATAATAAAGCATCTCCAACCCAAAAACTCATTCTCAAACACAAACTCATCCCAAACGATTATACTCATTCACAAACTAAAGAATATTTTTGCAATATTCTCTTTCATATCAACTTCTACAATCTTTCAATACTACATATATTACACTTTTTAATATTACCCATATAATAAATAAACAAATGATATTTTTCTTACACTAAATTTTTAATAAATATTTAAATATTTTATTTGCAATTAGTAACATTATTCATGAAATAATAATAATAACAAAGCTAATTCTAGTAATTTATATAATAAAAGTTAATTACTAAATTTAGTATCAGTTGTCTTGTGAGGGGTAAAAACTTATGCATTGTGTCAAATGAAAACGCATATATGCGTTTATAGAAGAGAGAAAATGACATAAAAACCCATATGGTATGCATTTGAATGTTGATTGAAGTATTTTTTATATTTGCGTCTGATTATCGATAGAGATGGTCTAACGCACGGATAATCGAAATTATCGATTCGTGCAACCAAAGCCATTAGATTTTGATACGTCGAAAATCAAACCGTCGTGATTGGTTTTTTCTGTTGGAAATAAATTATATAAAATTAAAAAGTGATGCACTCCCTTCAGGGTTAACCTTTTAGGAAAAGTGGTCACTTAACATGGTATCAGAGCTTAGGGACCTGCAGGTCCTGGGTACGAATCCTCACAACCACACATTTATGAGAGTTACACGTCTAAGGCTAGATAAAAGAAATCAGCTTAGACGTGAGGGGGCGTGTTGGAAATAAATTATATAAAATTAAAAAGTGATGCACTCCCTTCAGGGTAACCTTTTAGGAAAAGTGGTCACTTAACATTTTCCATAGCATGGGCGACTACCCAAAATAATCATCCATTATTATATTAGCAAAATTATGTGATTGTTAATGAAAATTTTAATATCAAGTTGGCATTTTTTGAATTTTTTTAAGTCAGTGCGTGCTATGTTTCATGTTGGAAACCTGGAAGGTTTAGTAAATATCTAATCAACTTTTGACAAAAGGAAGTTGAACTAATACTTATTTAATCAATTTGCAATTACAATAAAAATATGATTTTCTCGTGTGTCTTGAATTTAGTAAAAGTAGATATGATAAGTCTTATTTGATGAAGTATCAAAATTCTACACAATACGATTTCATTATTTATTAATAATATTTAATATGATAACTTTTTTAAGTTGAATTCAAATTTGATTTGGATATTCCGTGTTAACTTTTGAGTTCACTTGTAAGAAAGATAGCCAACCATATACGACAGCCAATATGAATACGAGCTATTTAAGGCGAAAAAAATATTAAAATCGAATCATTAAGTATTATATGTATTTTTTATTTTGAGTTTCTATAATTGAATGTGAAAAAATATGTCGCATGCTTTATATGTCAAATAAATTTGGATCTTCTATCTTCTTCTACAACATAAATTAGAAAATTCTACTGGACAATATTTCATCTGGAGATTCTACCATTAAAAAATTAGGATCTTATTGAGTCGAAAAAATAATCGGACGTCCATATTTGTTTTGTTATGTCTCATTGTTAGAAATCATGAATTTAAATATTAAGATTAACATTTTGGCGATTGAACTAACTAATAAGTATACAAGTTAGACTTAGGAGAAACCGGAAACAGACCCAGTACAACAGCACAATTAGAAACGGATCAAGACTGCGTATCGGGACTGGATTGAAGACCGGACTGCATGATATCGGACGTGCCATGCTGGACAAGATTCAAACACAATTGAGGCGCGACAAGTTGAAGACTTATGACGAACATTTATACAAGGCTTCCAGTTAGAGCCAAGTTGAAGTCAAGCCAAACCTATTAAGGAATAAAGCAAAAGGAACAGCGCGACTGCTGCAAAACCGGACAGATCCATTTGGGCAAAGTCATTAAATGCTCTGTCATGTACATGAAGAACTATCTCACAACGGCTTCAATTTCAAACCTCAACTATAAATAGAGGGAATGCAAGCTGAAGACCTAACGGAATTCATTGCAAAAATCAAGAACGAGAGATAGCTCAAAACGAAGCAAAATAATTTAGTGTTGTCATCATTGTACTAACCAAATCAGTTAGTACGTGATTTGTTCTCAAAGGACTGTAAAAAGCTCTTTAAAGTAGACGAACTGTAAAAAGCTGTCTAATTGGTGTCTAGGAGTTTAGTTAGCAGAGTATAACCGCGAGGGTTGTATTGTGTGAGTTTAGCTAAGGAGGTTGTACGACGTATGTTGTAAATCGCGGTTCTAGTGATACCTTCCTTGGGGGAAGAAGGGGAGACGTAGGTGATTTTGCTCCGAACTTCCAGAAATAAATCTCTTTCGCAAACACACACTCATCGCATCACACGTCCGGTCTTGGTTCAAAACCGACCGTTTACTTCCGCACAAGTCGTACAAACAGAATATAAAACACCGGTATCTGGCCTTAATCGGTTAGTGCCGAAAAATCTAACAAGTCATACACCCCTCTATAAACATGTATCCTAACACTTATGAAGTAATAACCAATTTATTAAATATTGATATTCATGTTCTTACTTATGAAGTAATAAACCAATTTTATCAAATACTGATATTCAAAATCGAAATACACTTATACCTTAGGGAAGGTATTAAGAGAGTATTATTTAAATCTCCCCTTTAAATAGATTCCAACCAAACGCACCTTTAACTAATGTTATCCCCTCTAATCTCTCTAATACTCCCAACCAACTTATAATATATGCCGTATAGTATTAGCTTAACCTGCCAAAGTTAGGAAATGGTATCATTAAAACTGTCACCCGAGGCAACAATTATAAATTTAATTATTTTTTTTGGATTGAAACATTTTATTTGATGATGAAAGAGAGTAAATCATAGAAAAGAAAAGCACTCGGACTCTTTTAAGTCACGAAAACGTCCCATCTGTTGTTCAGTTACGAACTAAATAGAGCCGTCAAAACGGGGCGACCCACTCGGGTTCGTCCGTCCCGCCATGAAAAATAGGCGGGGTGGGTTGACCAATGCCTTGCTCGTTTAAAATCGGGCCGAAACAGGCCAGCGCGTTTGGGCCTCGGGTTGAGGTGGGTAGGTGCGAGCTGACCCGCCAGTAATATATTATATTTATTTATTATGTATATATTATATACATTTTTTATGCTAAATATTAATAAATAATATTAGTAGTTAATTATTGATTTAGTTATGAACTTATATAATTCACAATTGATTTATGGATTTCCGTTGATTATTCCAACATCCAATGTTAATAAAACTATTATTCGTAAAAAAATACAATTTTTGTTTTTAAAAATAAAGAGTTAGCAGGTTGGCCCGCCAACTCGATGTGAGGCGGGGCGTGGTACTAGTTTAGTAGCCCGTTATGTTGACGGGCTGGCCCGCCCCGCCCCGTTTAATGGCGGGTTGAGGCAGGCATTGATGAGCAGTGAAACTCTAGACATAGAGTACGCACAATTTTCAACATGAAATAGAATTGTAGTGTCTATTTAATTTATATTTTTATTTAATAAAAAACATATTTTAGTATATTAAAATCTTTGGTATTTTATAATAAACAAAAGTAAAAATAATATTAATTTCTTCGATTTATTGATATTTTCCTTTCCATTAATAAAACTATATTAAATAAGATGCTAATTTTGTAATTTATTTAATTTTATGTTAATAATTATATTATTGATTTTTTAATCATTATATTATAAACTTTAATAAGTCAATTATGATAGTGATACATAGTAATTTGTTTTTTAGTGTAGAAATAGAGTTAACGAGTTGGAGTAAAAATTAGTGTAGATAATAGAATTTATGGGTAAAGCACTATATCAATTGTATTATTGTGAAAAAATAACTATTTTTATGTTGTTGGTTGGAGGTTGTCACTAAAAATCAATCTTAGACGAACAAAGCAAATCGTTCACCTTTTGTCATATGAGCTTTTTTTTAATTTTTTACCCGGTAGTGCGAAATTTTGAAGCCGTACATTGCTTACTCTATATACATGATGTCTAACGTATATTTAATAGTTCCTAAAATTAGTAGTAACAAGTAAATTAATATTTGAAAGGTATATGAGATATTTTCACCACACATTGTACCATTTTCTAACTTCGTCCCAACGCTTTATGATATGATAGAACATCCTTACCAGTGTTATTCTTTGTCATGAATTCACTTTAATTTTTCTTGATCGGATTAACACAATCATATCATGTCGGCATGATGTTTGATCAATTTAACTGCATTACTGCATTGGTGAGGCAAGAAAATAATGAGAAAAAGTTGCTTATTGATAGACATTATATTTTTATTATCTCGATTTCATTAAGTGGGATTAATTCATACTAGTAACTTATGCACACTCAAATGCGCGTGGTATTTATATAATATTTTTTTATTAAATTTATTTTAGTGTGAAATATTTCATAGAAATCATAATTTAAATTAATTTGTATGCTATAAATATGTAAAAGGAAAAAATTTTATTTATTATAAATTTAAAATAGGGTAGTAATAACTAAAAATAGTACTAACTAAATAAAGTAATTAAGGTAGTTAGTGAGTTATTTTAATTTTATTAATTATTTTTTCAGTCTCAATTGACAGACCATTTGACGGTTTATCATAACTCCACCCTTAGGGGTGTTTGTTTCTAATAATCCAACATCACGGTGATACTCACATCACGGTCATGTGGATATCACATGATGTAGATCAAGGTCTCATTATCGTGTTTGTTTTTAGGTGATGTTTCATTTTGCATATCAAGGTGATATTATAATATTGTGTTTGGTTAACCACAGTGACGTGTGGGATGATATTGTGTAAATGTCATATTTAACCATTAAACCTGAAACCACTAAAATTTTCGGTCCGCTTCGAAGCCCGGTTTTAAAACCATAGTGTGTATAAGTTACTAGTCCTTATGGGTGTGCATGGTGTGGTTTTGGACGGTTTTTGACCAATTCCAGACCAAATCGCAATATGCGGTTTTTCGAAAAAGATTCTTAAATTGCGGTTTTTAAAAAATCAAACCACACGTGCGATTTTGAGCGGTTTGGACGGTTGCGGTTCGGCTTACGGTTTTTAAGTTATTGAAATAAAATACTTATATTTGGTGAATGAAAGGTCCCTTACTTAACAAGCGAAACAAAAAATCAACAACCAAAATTGAAAAAAATCAAATCATAACTTATGAGCTTATTTGGAACTTTGAAATATATATAATGGCTCGATTTTTTTATTAGTATTTGAGTCGTACCTATTTTAATCCTCATATTTGGATTTTCATTCCTAAAAAAATATTTATTAATAAAAAATGGAGTTTATATATACTAAATAGTAAATATATAATTAGCATAATATAAAATTAGATATAAAATTAGATATAATTGTACAAAAGTTCTTTGCACAAGTAGTGCGGTTTGGTTCGATCCGGTTTGTACCAAAAATCTACACCGAACCATTATTATGATCCGATCTAGTACATACAATTACACCTCAATTTAGACACTTAATTGTCATGTACGGTATGGTCCGGTACGGTGCGGTGCGGGCGGTTTTTCTAAAATCGTTGCACAACCGGCAACCCTACTAGTCTAGTAAAAGAGGGTCTTTTTAAAAAAATAGCCTTTGACGCGGTCAAGTTTAAAAAAATAGCACTCTTGACTTTTTTTGGTCAATAGCACTCTTTTTAATTAACACTTAATCATCTTCTCGCAATCCCTTATTATTAATAAAAGAAAAGAAAAACAAAATAAAATACAACGCCTGAAATGAATTAAAAGCTGCACGTCCATTTTGCAGCAGAAAGCATTCATTCCACCTCACCCAATTATTCTTCTTCTTCTTCTTCGTCCTCGTCCTTAAGAGAAATCACCTACAATTTCTTCTGCTTCTGCAAGGCAGTCGACCCGACTTCATATCAGCTTCTTCACAGGCGAAGGAACACTCGAAAGTCCTCAGTGAAAGAATTGGAACCTGACGCCTCACTGTAAGTATTTTTCCTGGTCGTATTTTGAATATAACCATCTAAATTTGTAACTCTCAGTCCTAAAACCCTGCTTCGAAGTAAATGGGTTCTCCCAGCTTCGAAATTCCGGTTTGGACTGCCGAACATGTTCAATTTTCGCTTTTTAAAACGTCCAGTTGGTCAGGGGACCCTGCTTGAAAGTAGGCAAACCGCGCGTTAGATCACGGGACCCTAGATAGAAGCATGAGTCCCGCACATAAATATACGGGACCCGCACATAAATTCATGGGACCCGCGCATAAATTCATTGGACCCGCGCATAAATTCATGGGACCTCTATACCATCAGTGCATGGTTCCCGCACATTAGTGCCATCGCATTAGATCTTGGGACCTGCACATAAATTCAGGGGACCTGCGCGCAAAAACAAGGGGACCGGAGCATAATCTCTTTTTATTGATAGGTCCTATGCCCCCATACACTAGATCTTGGGTCCCGTGCACAAGAGCTTTGGTCCCGCGCATTAGAGCTTGGGTCCCGTGAACTAGAGCCTGGGTCCCGTGATATATGTTAGGGTTTTCGAAAGGTCTTACGGTTTTGCAAGCTGTAGGGCTTCAATTAATTATGTCTACATTATAAACACACATCATACGAAAATAACATTTTTAATAATCCCAGAAACAAATCGACCAAGAATGCTGACGGACGCCCAAATCGTCGCCCGCCTCCAGGAAATCGTCCGTAACTCGGACCCCCGGACTACCACGGCCGACGCCGTCCGCCGCCGTCTAGAGGCCGACCTCGGCGTCGACCTCTCCCAAAGGAGACTGTTCATCGTGTTTGAGATCGACAGATTCTTAAACGGCGACGACCCTCCTATCGAACTCGACGGCGACGGCATCTGCGATGGTATGAGCAAAGTGATCGAAGGACAAGCACCCGAGGCTGTCCGAAACGAAGACGACGAGGCTGAGAGCGAAGTGATGGTAGGCCCAGGTTGGATCGAGGTTGTCCGAAACGACGCCGTGAAGGAGGATGTCGACCAAGCTCCGGTTGGAGAAGGCGAGAAGGGTAGAATAGTAAATTATTTAATAATTTTATGCTATTGTATTGTACGTGAATCTAAGTATTTATATTTAATTTGAAGCATTATATATTATGAACCTGATATATATTTTAATTGTATTTTAAATTGAATGAACTATATTTTATAATATATAATTAGGTTTAAAAATATATAGATAGCTGTATTTAATTAGGTTAGTTATGTAATAAACATAAAGGGGTATAAAATAATTTACAGTTTTACTGTAGCGATTGGCAAACAACGGACCCGTGATATAACAGTAAAAGTAAAAAAGCAACCACCACTTTAACTTTCAATTCAATTCAATTGTCTTTTCTCCTGCACACCAAACGTTTGCAAATCGTTTCTCTGCAAGTAAAACCCAAATCCGAACCTCAATCTACAATGGCAATCAGCGGGAACACCCAGAGAGTGAAGTATTTGTTCTACTCTTCGTCTTCAATTTAACGGATCGAACCCTAATTTTCAAAATCGGACCCGTGCTTGCAAGCATAGGACCGTGATTGCAAGCATAGGACCGTGATTGCAAGCATAGGACCTTGCTTAGAAGTAGTGCGTATTTTCACGGCACCCGCCCATAAGATGATGGTCCCGATGATGGTCACAGCACGGGTCTACTGCGTAGCGTGGGTCCCGTGACCTTGCGTCTGCGAAGAACAACACGGGACCCGTGCGCTACGAGCAGGGGACCCACGCTTATTCGCAGGGGACCCATGTCTGGACCATCATCTTGTGTGGGCGGGCCGTTAAAATTCGCACAGGTTTTCGGGTAAATTCACACAGGTCCCCTGTCAATATTCATACCAAGTAATTGGCTACAATGTGTTTTACGTATAAATTAGGTTGTGATGAAGAAGCAGTTCGACACAGTGGACGAAGTTCCTGATTGCCGTCCTGCGGTGAGCTCGTTATACAGCGACGCCAGAGAGTTGATAAGACGGTGTCTTAACCAGGATGAGTTTCAGTTTTTTTGTGCCTCGAGTCCGTTCGGCCGCCTTGTTATGGCCGAGCCGGATTTTAAGCTTTCGCTTCAGTTGTTGTGGTACCTCATCCAGAGGCAGACCACTCTGCACAACCGTGAAGAGCTCTGGATGGTTATTGGCAATAGGTCACTCCGATTTTCAAAATCGGATTACTGCCTAATCACTGGGCTCAAGTTCGAAGCCGCGATACCGGCGGTGAACGAAGACGAAGCATTCGCGAGGAGACATTTTGGCGGTAGAGCCCAAATTCGCTTGTCTCACGTCAAGATTGCGTTGGAGGGTTTGTCTGGCGACGAAGAACGTAGGGACGACGAGAAGCTGAAGTTGGCGAACGTCTACTTCGCCACCGCGGTGTTGTTGGCCCGAAAGTCAAAGAAGGACACCGTCGTGAGTCCTTGGGTCCTCCATCTCGCTGAAGACCTAAAAATCTCCCAGTCGTGGTGGTTCAGACATTGTCTTATCAGCTTGCTGGCATCCGCGTATAACGAGCTCATTTTTACACTCAAACAGGGAACTTCGTCCACTGTGTCGAACTGCTTCTGCATCACAACCTAATTTATGCGTAAAACACATTTTAGCTAAATTACGTGGTATGAAATAATTAAAACAGAAAACCCTTATGCATAGATGCGCAGGGGACCGCATCGCATATGCTGAGATTCAAGCACGGACGCGCATGAGACCCCTGCGCATCGGCGCGGTCCCAGCAAGGGTCCCCTGCGTATAAGCACGGGTCCCCTGGTCATAGCGCGCGGGTCCCCTGCTTATAACGCGCGGGTCCCCTGAACTTGCGCACGCGCAGTGGCACAGGACCCGCCCGTTAAGGTAAGAGGACCCGAGCGTTTAAGCAGGGGAACCGTGCGTATAAGCGCGGGTCCCCTGCGTATAAGCGCGGGTCTCCTGGGCATAGCGCGCGGGTCACCTGCTTATAACGCGCGGGTCCCCCCGCTTGCGCACGCGCAGTGGCACAGGACCCGCCCGTTAAGGTAAGAGGACCCGAGCGTTTAAGCAGGGGAACCGTGCGTATAAGCGTGGGTCCCCTGCGTATAAGCGCGGGTCCCCTGGGCATAGCGCGGGTCCCCTGATTATAACGCGCGGGTCCTCCGAACTTGCGCGCGCGCGTGACCCATGTCCTATGCTTGCAAGCACGGGTCCTATGCTTGCAAGCACGGGTCCTATGCTTGCAAGCACAGGTCCTATGCTTGCAAGCGCGAGTCCTATGCTACCAAGCTCTTTTCTATGCTTGCAAGCACGGGTCCGCACCAAATTAGGGTTCGATGGGTCGTTCCCAGATCCCCTCTCGCGTTAAATTGAAGAAGACGAAGAGTAGAACACATACCTCCACGTTCGCGTTGAATGCCATTGTCGAATGAGTCGATTTGCAGAGAAGACGACGATTTGCAGTGCAGGGGCGTGAGAGCACACGCTTGTTCTTTTACTGGAAGTGAAAGTGGAGACGATTTGCAGTGCAGGGGCGGGAGACACGCTTGCTTTTTTTACTGGAAGTGAAAGTGGTTGTTTTTTTTACTTTTACCCCACTCTTCTATAACGGGTCTGATGTTTCATATTCGCTACAGTGTAACATGTAAACCCTTTAATTAATTTCATCGTTAAGTGTTGTTGAGGTTGTTGATTGACGTCTTTAGAGCAGAGTTAGTAAGGGTAGAAGGTAAAGTCCGATTTTGGGTGCTATTTTTTAAAAGATGACCAGCTCTATTTAGTTAAAAAATCCGGTAAAAGATTCTATGGATAAAGATATATTGTTTGGCTAAATTGGGAGGTGGGGTAAAGGAAGAAGATGACGAGGTTTTCCTTGGAAGGCGACGACGACAGAAACGAGCAAGGACCCTCTCGCAGCAGCGACGGTGAGGACAATTCAGGTTTTTCAATCAACGACGCCGTTTGGCAGAGGGGGCAGCGCGAGGCAACAACGTCACCGATGATTCATATGCGAAGTCAGAAGTCGATCACGGCGATGAAGAGTCGGTCGCGGTACAACCATCCGAGCCCATCGCCGAAGGGTTTCGGTTTCAACCGATTGACTCGCCACCGAACCATTTGGTTTCATCCGCCGAATCAGGATCGAGTTCGAGGAAAGGGTCCGTGTCCCTTCAGTTGACGCTGACCGACCCAGACGTCCTCGACTGTCCGATCTGCTTTGAGCCTCTAACCTCACCTGTTTATCAGGTGCGTAGTTGAATTTTGACCTCGCAATTGATCATGGCTTGATGCAAACATACACCTTTCGAGTGATTGTGTTTGTCTTTGTTTCAACTAGGATTGGATATCTAATTTTGTCAAAATCATTTTCTTTCTTGTTCTTAATTAGGATACTTTGTTTTCATCGTAGTCGAGAGTATGACAAACATAAACTGATTGGTGTTGAGTTGTACCATGTAGTGTGATAATGGGCATTTAGGTTGCGCCTCATGCTGTGCCAAGATGAATCACAGATGTGGAAGTTGTTATTTGCCGATCGGCTACAGTCGTTGTAGGGCAATCGAAAAGGTTATAGAATCAATCAAATTATCGTGTAAGAACAAGCCGCGCGGATGCACTCAGCTGTTAACTTATGGCAAAATACTTGATCATGAGAAGTCATGCGAGTTTGTTCCTTGTAAATGTCCTTATCCTCAGTGTACCTATGTGGATTTCTTCAAATCCTTGTATGTGCATTTTCCCACACACCGTTCGAGATCTTGCAGGACTTTCCTTTTCAACTCCACGTTTTCGATCGAGTATGACTACTTCGATCAGAATCTTGTGTTTCTACAGGAAAGAGCTGAGAAAACACTATTTGTCCTCAATCGTTTTATGGATCTGTTGAAACTTCTTTTGGTCTCTATGTTGTCTGTATTTCGCCCGATTCCCCAGACAACAAGTTCTCATATAACCTCTCGGTTAGAAATGAAGAGAGTTTGGTACAGCTGAAGACTATTGTTGAGTGCATCACGGACCAGAGCTTACGTGTTCGTCCAGGGAAGTATCTTCTTGTTCCTGATGATTTCTTGAAAGATTTGGGACAGCTAAAGTTGGAGCTTGTGATATGCAGGCGTTGATAATTTCCTCTTGTGTTGCTTGTATGAATGTAACTTAACCTCCCAAAGTTGATGTGCATATATACCGTGTTAAAAAAAAAAAAAAATCGCTATGTTGAAGCTTGCTTGGTTTATCATTATTCCAGTATCATTCGTTTCGAAAAAAATCGTTATGGAAAATATACATACGTACGTACCTACATACAATACACACATACGTATATACATACATACATATGGTACGAAGGTCCTTTCCATCTTTCCCTCTCGCTGCATTACACAGCACAAGTTAGGAATACTCTAGAAAATTTCTAGCACGGTCAAAGCGGTTATTTGAAGTTATTATTTCGGATGATTTGTGGAGTTCGGTATTCAAAATGCAGAACAGGTTTGTGTGATGAATGCAGATGTTAGTAATAGTGCTTGTGGTTGCCGTATGTCCTCGTGATTGAGGTTCGAATTTTTTCTTCTTAATGTCTAACTTGATACGATCTTATTCTTTTATTGGAGCCCCTTTATCTTCTGCATGTGGCCTCAGTCGCACCGAAGTCTTGGATCCCAAGGGGTTTTCCAATAATATCATTTTAATTTTTTGAGTCAAACTTCACTAATCTACTCTTTCGTTTACTTAGATATCAAGTTTGAGCAAATTAATAGTATATAAATATCTACTTGAGTTATAGATTTCTTTCACAAAACAATTTAGACTTTTATTAAACGATAAATTCTCGATTTCTTAAAAGCGAATAAAATTGGGTTCATAGCTAATTATCCAACTCAGTATATTGTAAAATGGTAGTATATTATAAAAATTGAAATGGAGATTGATCCTGCAGCCCCTAAGGGATTTCTTAAAAAAATTGCATTTGACCAAATTTGTTTTTTAATACGGACATACAACCAAATCAAATATACACACAACCAATAAAAATAAGTAGCGTTAAACTTTGTTTAATTGATCGCTATGAAATGCAGTTCCTCCATACGTAAATAAATAACCAGTTTATAATCGAGCATTATGTGGGTCGGATAAGATCCAGTATCCGCATACCCAATTAAATCTGCTTTCATCTCATCATAGTAGAACAATTCCATATTAATTGTTCCTTGAAGGTATCGAAATATTCGTTTAACTCAGTTCCAATGTATCAAGTCGGCGAAGAACTTTGTCTTGCCAATAAATTTATAGCAAATGATATATCAGGTCGTATATGACTCATAAGATACATTAGAAGAGCTCCAATAGCACTAAGATATGGTACTTCAGGACCAAGTAGCTTTTCATTATTTTCACGTGGTCTGAACGGATCTTTATTCACGTCTACAATCATCGGAGTATCCATGGATGAGCTTTGTCCATGAAAAACTTTTCAATACCTTTTTCGTAAAGTTTCTTGATGTACAAATATCACATTCTTTAAATATTCAATTGGCAGTCCGAGACAAAATTTTGTTTTTCCGAGACTTTCATTTTGAACTCCTTTTTTCAAACAATCAACTGCTTTCAATAACTCTCTACGAGTTCCATTTATGTTGACATCATCAGCATAATCTGCTATAATGATAAACTCATTTTTAGATCTTTTCAAGTGATCCATATAAATAACCAGTGACAACATCCATAAGACGCACATCAAGTCTTTCACATATTGCCAAACTAATTAGATAACGAAAAGTAGTTGCGTCCACCATAGGAGAATACGTCTTCTCATAATCAATACCAGGTCTTTGCGAAAAACCTTGTGCAGCAAGTTGTGCTTCGTATATCATATTTTCACTATTTCAGTTCTCTTTCTAACTAAAATCCATTTATATCACTGGCTTTACATTTTCTGGTATGCGGACTACATGTTCGAAAAATTTTTGTTTCTCAAGTGACTTTAATTCTGCATCGATGGCATCATTTCATTTTGGCAAATCATTTCTTTGTTTGCATTCTTGTGCAGACCTTGGTTCATGATCATCATTCTAATTAATATCGTTCATTTCATGTAGCGCTACATTAAATGAGAATAGATCGTCAACATTGACTTTATATCGGTTCCATTTAGGTTCCGTTATGGGCATACTTTATTGAGATCTCTTCATTATCCTTATTTTCAAAATTTTCAGAATTTCATGTACCTGAAATTTATTCTCATCAACATTTATGCCCGTCGAATCTTCTTTAGTCGATAAATCCTCGACTTGACCATTTTTATTATGCTCATTTTCTTTTTCGAGGCTTTTTATCTTTGGAACCCGATGGTCTACCACGCTTAAGTTGTGTCTTTAGGCTCGATACCATTCTTTGTATGTTATATAGAAACATCAATTTTTGCAGGAGCATTGATAGCTTGTATATGTGACTTAGTCACCCGGTAACTAAAACTATCTGCAGTGGATTAGCTAATTTTTGTTAATGAATTATCTTTTGAACTTCTAGTTCACATTCTTGCGTTCAAGGATCATAATAGTTTAATGATAATCCATTCAAACTAATATTCTTTTCCAACTGTTTCTTTTCTCCCTAATGTCGGAAAATTTGATTCATCAACCGATTATAATGAGCCGATTATTGATTATTATCAAGCGTATAAATGCATAGCTTATGTTCGAGCCCGGTGAGTCTTGCCAGAGTCTCAAGACTTACCAACGTGGACGGCCATGGAGTTAATCGTGCATTGGCAACTACGGCCTCAAATTGATGTCCACAATTAGCATGGATGGCTTCGCACGCCCGTGGACGGCCAAATCTGGCTCTTTTCCGCCCTCTTTTATTCTACTTTATTTCGTTCCTAGCTATTCTCGTCTTGAACAGGAACTCCCTTCAAAAGCAAAAAAGTACGTAAAAACCCATTAATTAATAATTGTAGCAAAACAACATTGACTGACCCTGATCATGACTTAGTCAACAAAGATAAACGCATGAGACGATGCGTTTATCGATTATCTTATTTACAGTATGTACACGAGGAAAACATAAAGTTGAAGTCTAGTGGAATCTACTCAAACTTGTCAAGATTAATCTGTAGCCCGTTCTGGGGTTTAATCGTGATAAGCTCCATGGGCTTGTGCACGTAATTCTTCGACAGCGTAAACTTATAACGTTGAAGTATCATCGACAACGCGATCTTAGCTTCATTGTTGGCGAAATTCAGCCCCACACAAGTTCTTGGTCCGAACCCAAATGGCAAGAAAGCCGTTGGATTGTTCTTCGTAGCCACAGCAACTCCTTTCTCGAATCTCTCGGGTCTGAAAAGGTGAGCATCTTTTCCCCATATCTCTGTATTCCTATGGAGAGCCAGCGATGATATATGCACCTCTATGTTAGCTGGGAATTCGTATTTCCCTATCTTGGCCTTTCTTTTCAGTCTGCGTACTAGGTTTGGTGCAGGGCTGTAAAGTCGCAGCACCTCGTTGATGATCATATTAACCTGAGATATATCATATACATCATTAATAAGTTGACTAAATTAGTATTGGGAAAAGTTTGTGAGTATCTAACGATTTTCAGTTTGGAGAGGCCTTCAGGTGTAGGGGTGTTTTCCTTCCCAAAGAGCTGAAGAACTTCTTGTCTGGCTTTTTCTTGCCAATCTGCGTGAATTGCTAAGAGAAGTACAGTCCATGTAAGTAAGCTGCTTGTTGTCTCATGCCCGCAAGAAAGAACAGTTTGCACTCGTCTATAACATCCTCCATGATATCCTATTGTTCTTGTCACTATCGTGATGAACTTTTAAAAGGGATCCTAGAAAATCATTTCCAAAGTCTTGTGTGTTTTCCTTCTCTTCTCTTTTCCTCACTATTTCAAGTACGGAGTTGCGAAGAGAATTCTCTACTTTATCTGACTCAATATCATCCTTCGACTTCCAAATCTTCCTGCAAAGACACGAGAAAATATTTGTACATTCGGATTTCTTATTAGTCACTCTCGTTTATAAATAGAAATATGTTTACTTATATCTTTATAAATTACTCGAGGCCAAAAGGTCGAATCTTGTCCGCGTTTTGGAATACCATGTACCCCAACACTGTTAGCATGTCAAATATGTTCTTCCCTTCCAAGTAACTGCTTCCAAACTGTTCTGCAGATCACTTCTGAGCTCATCAGATTGAATTCTTTATACACTTCTATTTCTTTTCCTTCATATTGTCTCCAATTTTCCAGCATGGTTTTCGCACCATCAACCATGGCAGGAAACATTCCCTATAGAAAATATAATAAAATGAAAAAGAAGGGTATATACAAATATAAAATTCCCTATATATCAGATTATATTCAACCTAAATGATTTTTTTATAAAACTCAAACCTTTAAGCTCTCGGCGTGAAACGAATGATGGCCAGTTTTCGTAGCTTCGACCACTTCTTCCCTTCTGTAACTACAAGCCCATCTCCACAAGCTTCTTTACAACACCTTTGATTTTGATCTTTGGAAAAGTCCCTTCTTTATTTGCAAGAATTTCTTTAACCAAATCGGGTTCGGCGATTACGACGCGAGCGTTTGGACCATCCCACATAACAAAGTTATCACCTGGCGCACATAAACATATATAAAGATTTGAGAAAGCAATACAAAATTTTAGGTTGGAAAAATTGGTAATATATACCATGTTGTCTCATCCAAGCATAGAAAGTTGGCTGCACCAAAGGGAATATATCGTGCGACAAGAAGTCCTTGGGATGGTTCGTCGCTTCTTTCTTCAACCTTTGGCTCTCTTTTTGTGCTGCCATAGATAAATTTGTAAGAAGGCCCTTTGATTCCTTGTGATTTCATCATTCGTTGAATGCGAAATGGCCTCCATATAACCCTATAGATGAATCGTATTAAAGTGACAAGGATAAGTGATAACAGCATGGATGAGGAAAGTAGATTCGTATAAGCCATGGCTAGCTAATAGTTAATGGTGAACCAAAACGAGTCAAGTACGAGGTTTTTTATACAAATACATGTTTTGAACTTACAAAAATCAGGCCAGGCATTATTAGGGAAGACAAATAATTTCACAAAAGCTATGGACAGTGACTTCGATGCTCCCTATGAAAACCGCCGTGAGAACATCGACACTAAATTCTTATTTTAGTAATAATATTAGATTAATATGTAGAATGCCGAATCGTATCGCACTACAGACAAATTAGAGGGACAACAATTATTTGTATTTCAGCAGCGCAGTGCACTGCTTCGGTGATAGCATGAAAGCCACGTTGATAAACATCCAAATGAAACAGCTCATATTGCTGAAATCGACGTTTTTTTTAATCTAGATTCTAGATTGTGGTAAAATTTATTTTTTTAGAATGAAAATGGCTTTTAATATAAGCTTAATATAATTTTGTAATAGCGTTTCTTATTGCATTGAATCTGTCGCTTTCACTATAAACTTGTCCATTGAGTGACACCCCGAGACGTACAATCCGAAGTGGGCATAGATTGATGCATTCATTAGCTTACATAGTAAAATCTGTGATTTGCAATGCACGCTTGTCATCATCTATTTCTATCGTAATGAATCGTGGATAGGAGGAATACCTTGTCCGAATCCGACAACAACTCTCGGTACAAAGCGTTTGCTATCTATTCTATTTATGGCTTCGAGCGGTTTCGTGCGGTTTTCGAGTGGTTGGGTACGGTTGCGGTGCGGTTTTCCGGTTTTCACCGAACAAAGAAATACTTATATTTTATCGAATGAAAAAATAGTTTTAAAAACGTCATAGACATCGCCTTGCCTTAGAAACAAGGCGCTGCCTCATTTAGTATATCTTATTTTATTTAGGCTTTACTTATATTATGGGCCAATTTTTTATTTTAATATATTGGTTTAGCTTTGTGGTCAGATTGGAAGCTCAAAGTATAAATAGTAAGTCAATTTGTTATTAAATATTCGAGTCTATATATTTTAACCCTACATGTTCAGCCGTTTTTCTAAAAAAACATGTTTAACATGGAATATAAGTATGTTAGTAATGATATAACTTTCATATGATCAACAAATTAGCATATAATTAAAATAACTATTAGTAAAGATAAACAATTAAACTGAAAAATAAATTTCACATATGACTAGTGTACCATTACAATAAAGAAAAATTAGATATAATTAGTAAATAAATTAGAAAACTAAAGTGTGGTTCGGTGCGGTGCGGTTTGTACCAAAATTTCACACCGCACCATTATTACGGTCCGATTTTGTAAATAAAATTAAACCGCGGTTTTGGTGGTTAATTGTTATACAGTGCGGTGTGGTGCGGTGCGGGCGGTTCGGGCGGTTTTCTAAAACCATTGCACACCCTACCCACGTTCAATCAACACCCACGTCCTGAATTATGTTCTACCTCAAGTTAGTAATAATAATTATTTCTAAAAAATAAAAAACCTTCACAACTCATTGTAAAATACTATTTTTAGTATATTGCCTTCGGTTTGTAAATAAATATTAAAATTACGATTAAACTTAATAATTTATTTTTAATCAATTTTTATTATTGCACACAATAGGGTGTGCTACATATACTATAGTATTATGATACCACATTAATAATTTTTGTATTGTGCAAGATAAGTTTGGAGAGACGTGGCATGAAATTCGTGTGGTGTGATATATATTACTCTCTCTTATTTTAAATACACGTTGTGTTACACTTTTTTGTTTTTAAATAAAAAGTCGTGTACGGTTTCTAAGAAAAATAGCTTCCAACTTTACCCATCATCTTAAATAAAAAAAAATTAGATTAAATTGGATAAACAATTAATTAAGGGCATAATAGAAATTTTACTTTAGTTTTTAATATGTGTGTAATTTCCTTAAAACGACTTCTTTAAAAAAAAAGGGGGGGAGTACTATTTGTTTAATTTCCTAGTGGTTCTAAATATTAGGATATTTTCCTTCGATATTTAACATCTTCAAAGAGAGTCGTTCCATGGGTGTTTTACATTATAGGCATCTTTTTTATAGTGATTAACCTAGGCAATGTGTATAATTACTACAAAACTAGCATAATTTTTTTTCTATTTTATTTTCTTAATTTTTATTGCTTCTAATTTTTATGATTTTTTATTTATTGTATAAATTAATGGGGAGTTCATAGTTAGCTTAACGGTCGAACCGGATAATTTTCGGTTAGTATAGCATACAAAATTTTGATTTGCTATTTACTATCTAATATTTTATAACCTACGATTTTGAAACCAAAAAAACAATTTTTATTAATTTACATATATATATATATGAAATATTAACATTATTTTTATTTTATTACTAAAAGTTGGCTTTAGCCCTTAACCGACTGAAAAAGTTCAATAATACCAAAATCAAACCAAAAATTTGGTTGGCATATGCTTTTAAAAAATTTCAAAGGAAAATTTTAGGTTAGACCGATTCGGCCTAAATTTGATACATTAAATAACTTATTAATTTAAGTTATGCATTATAATTAGTGGTTTCTGTTCTAGTTTTGATTTCGCTAGATCGATCGACTTCTTTGGCTATCGGATCGATTCCGGTTCTTGAAACTATTTGTAATTTGCATCGATTCTATAAATAAATTGAATAAAAAGTACTCTAAACGAAAATCAAAACTAGAACAGAAACCACTAATTATAATGCATAACTTAAATTAATTAGTTATTTAATATATCAATTTAGGCAGAATATTGAAAAAATTAAAAAGCTAACTAATATAGTTGTATGTTTTAATTTTTTTTCATTTATACGGATTGTTCGAACATCAAACTCGTCGTTCCGTAGTCAATACAAGCCTTACCATTCCAATTTCCAATACCTTTAATCGAATCCGATTTCCATTTCTAATACTTTCTACATCATCAAATAGAGTCGTTTCCAAGTTATTTTATTATTTTCACATTTTTCATTAATAAAGTAGTTTAAAAAATAAAATTTAGATTTACGGATAATGTGTATAAATGAAATTATTAAGGATAATATTGTATTTGACAATCAACAGTAAAATTGTAAATAATCATTTTTATTGACAAGATGTTATAAATATTTATTAATTTATTAAGATTATTTTTATATATTCTGATTATAATATATGGAGAGATTTTAAAGGGAGATAATATATTTTCTATATTGATGATCTTACAATGCAACTTAAACACCTATTTATACTAAAATCATACACTAAAATACAATTTAATCATCTATACAACTTATACAAAATACAATATATTTTTATACACCTCATCTTATCATAATTCATGAGTCATTAATATTACAAAAACATCCACATTTAATCATACAATTTTGATGATTCATTGTGATGAATCATGATTTAATTTTGATGACTCATTATTAATGAATCATAATTTGTTCATAATACTCCCCCTTGGATGTTTTTCAAAGAATATATTTTAGCTTGTTGCCTCATTAAAAACCTTACTGGGAAAACCACATGGGAAAAACCACAGTTAAGGAAAAAAGAGTGCAACACATATTTACTCCCCCCTGATGATGACATCATTTTAAATCTCCAAGTCTTCGAATGCCAATTTCATATACTAACCTTCTGAAAATTATTGGGGGAAGTGCTTTTGTGAACAAATCTGCAAGATTTTTATTTGATCGCACTTGTTGTACTACAATATCACCATTTTTCTCCAACTCATGTGTAAAGAAAAATTTTGGTGATATATGTTTTGTTCTATCACCTTTGATATATCCATCCTTTAATTGGGCAATGCATGCTGCATTATCTTCATATATGTCGTTGGAAGTAACTTTTCCGATAATAATCCACAAGTTTGTTGCATATGCTGAATAATCGATCGCAACCAGACACATTCTCTGCTAGCTTCATGAATCGCTAGTATTTCAGCGTGATTAGATGAAGTGGCAATTAAACTCTGTTTACTGATCGCCATGAAATAGCAGTTCCACCATACGTAAATAAGTAACCCGTTTGCGATCGTGCATTATATGGGTCAGATAAGAAACCAGCATCTGCATACCCAATTAAATCTGTTTTCAACTCATTAGAGAAGAACAGTCCCATATCAGTTGTTCCTTGAAGGTATCGAAATATTCGTTTAACTCCGTTCCAATGTCTACGAGTCGGCGAAGAAACTGTATCTTGCCAATAAATTTACTGCAAACGCTATATCAGGTCGTGTATGACTTGTAAGATACATTAGCGCTCCGATAGCACTAAGATATGGTACTTCAGGACCGAGTATCTCTTCATCATTTTCACGTGGTCTGAATGGATCTTTATTCACGTCTAATGAACGGACGATCATGGGAGTATCCAGTGGATGAGCTTTGTCCATGTAAAACCTTTTCAACACCTTTTTCGTGTAAGTTTCTTGATGTACAAATATCCCATTCTTCAAATATTCAATTTGCAGTCCGAGACAATATTTTGTTTTACCGAGATCTTTCATTTCGAACTCCTTTTTCAAACAATTAACCGCTTTCGACAACTCTTCAGGAGTTCCAACTATATTGATGTCGTCGACATATACTGCTATAATGACGAATTCGTTTTCACATCTCCTCATAAATATACAAGGGCAAATTTGATCATTTGTATAGCCCTCTTTCAATAAATATTCACTTAGGCGATTATACCACATACGCCCGGATTGCTTCAATCCATAAAGCGACTTATTTAGCTTAATTGAGTACTCATCTCGCGGCCCTGAATTTTCAGGCAGCTGAAATCCTTCCGAAGCTTCATATAAATGTCACTGTCAAGTGAGCCATATAGATAAGCAGTGACGACATCCATTAGACGCATATCGAGTCCTTCACGTACTGCCAGACTAATTATATAACGAAAAGTAGTTGCGTCCACCACAGGAGAATACGTCTCCTCATAATCAATACCAGGTCTCTGCGAGAAACCTTGTGCAACAAGCCGTGCTTTATATCTTACAATTTCTCCATTTTCATTTCTCTTTCTAATAAAAACCCATTTAAATCCAACCGGCTTTACATTTTCTAGTATGCGGACTACTACAGGTCCAAAAACTTTTCGTTTCTCAAGTGATTTTAGTTCTTCCTCGATTGCATCTTTCCATTTTGGCCAATCTTTTCGTAGTCTGCATTCGCTTACAGACCTTGGTTCATGATCCTCATTTTCATTCATCTCATTCATTTCAAGTAGCGCTACGTTAAATGAGAATTTATCGTCAACATTGACTTTATCTCGGTTCCATCTAATTCTGTTCTGGGCATAATTGATGGAGATCTCTTCATTATTTCAATATCTTCAGGTACCTGAGTTTCATTTGTATCGTCATTTATGCCCATCGACTCTTCTTTAGTAGATAAATCATCGATTGGACCATTCTTATTATTTGCTCCTTTTCTCTTCGAGGATTTTTATCTTTGGAACCGAATGGCCTACCACGCTTCAGTTGTGGTTTAGGCTCAATATCTCGTGTTTGTTCTGTAGAAACATCAATTCTTGCAGGAGCATTAACAGCCGGAATATGTGACTTAGTCACTCTCTTTGGGTCAGTAAGCTGTCTGGCAATTGATTCGCTAAGTTTTGTAAATGAATTATCTTCTGAACTTCCAGTTCACATTCTTCGTTCGAGGATCATAATGATTTAGCGATAATTCATTCCACTAATATTTCTTTCCAGCTGTTTCTTTTCTCCCCCTAATGTCGGAAAATTTGTTTCATCGAAGTGACAGTCGGCAAATCTAGCCGTGAATAAATCTCCAGTTAGCGGTTCCAATATCTTAATAGATGGAGATTCAAATCCGACATATATTCCCAACCTCCTTTGAGGTCCCATCTTTGTGCGTTGTGGTGGCGCAATTGGAACATATACCGCACATCCAAAAATTCTTAGATGGGAAATATCTGGTTCCTGACCATAAACCATTTGTAATGGGGAGATATCATGATAACTTGTTGGCCTGATGCGAATTAGTGCCGCTGCATGTAATATAGCATGTCCCCAACAAGACGAGGGAAGCTTCGACTTCATCATAATAATGGTCTTGCAATTAATTGCAGACGTTTAATCAACGATTCTGCAAGACCGTTTTGCGTATGAACATGTGGCACAGGATGCTCAACATCAATACCGATAGACATACAATAATCATTAAATGCCTTGGAAGTAAATTCGCCAGCATTGTCAAGGCGTATTTTCTTTATTGGATAATCCGGAAAATGTGCTCTTAATCGAACCAACTGAGCAAGCAACCTCGCAAATGCCACATTCCTTGTAGATAATAACATACGTGGGACCATCTACTCGATGCATCAATTAATACCATAAAATATTTAAATGGTCCACATGATGGGTGTATCGGCCCACAAATATCACCATGTATACGTTCCAAAAATACAATAGATTCATTCTTTACTTTCATTGGTGATGGCCGAACAATTAACTTCCCTTTAGAGCAAGCAGCACAAGATAATTCATTAGATTGAAGAATCCTTTGGTTCTTTATCGAATGTCCACGTGAATTTTCAATTATTTTTCGCATCATAATTGAACCGGGATGGCCCAACCGGTCATGCCAAACATTAATGTACTGTCTTCAGTAAACTTCTGGTTTACGATAGCATACGACTCAATTGTTCTTAGATATGTATAGTATAACCCAGAGTCAAAAGAAGGTAATATTTCCACGATTCTTTATCATTTGAAATCACTTTTGTCATGTGCAAATATTCGACGTCTCCCTTTTCTGCAGTCTCAACATGATATCCATTATTCGAATAGCTTTAAAGCTTAGTAATTTTCTTTGAGACTTAGGAGAATATAAGGCATTTTCGATTATTAGCCTTGTCCCTTTTGGTAGTAAAATGCTAGCTCTTCCGGAGCCTTCAATTATATTTGTACTGCCCGAGATAGTAATGACACTTCTCCCTTTCATTTCAGATGATCAAAATATTTCTTATTCTCAGAATCGTATGAGTCGTTGCGCAGTCTGCGAGACATAATTCTCCATTGCACATGCTCGTATCCATTGTATGAATGTCCTTAATAATAAGCACATAATAACCATTATTATTGATAACAAAGCATGTAAACATACAAATAACTTAACAAACGATGCATATAATACAAGCATATAATACACACACATAATTAAACATATGATAATAACACATAAGGGAATCACATCAAGCTTATTGAAAATCCGCGGCCTCGAAATGAGTACTTTCATCATTGACACCAGAAGTAGAGGCGAGATCACCCTGAACAAGATTTGTTTCAATTTTCTTTCCTTTGTCCTTTTGATATAATTCAACGAGATGTTTGGGCGTGCGACAAGTTTTCGACCAATGGCCCAACCACCACAACGATAGCATCGCTCATCATTATCCTTTTGTTCGGTGTGCCTCTTCTCATCCTTATTATCATAGCTTTTCCTCTTCTGGGGAAGACTTTGATAACCACCACGATTGTTATGGTAACCACCACGGAATTACTGATAATCACCACCATAATATCCTTGGCCACGACCTCGGCCTTGACCACGGCCTTGACTACGGCCTCGTCCGCGGCCGCGATATCCGCCACGTCCACGTCCACGACCATTACCTCGATTATTATCATTATTATTCGCCTGACCGCATTCGCTTCAGGGAGCGCAGCCGCACCGGTTGGTCGGGATTCGTGGTTTTTCATCAACAATTCGTTGTTTTGCTCAGCCAACAATAAAACAGATATTAGTTCTGCATACCTTTTGAATTGCCGTTCACGATATTGTTGCTGTAATACTACATTCGACGGATGGAAAGTGGTGAATGTTTTTTTCGAGCTTATCATCATCGGTGATTGCTTCTCCACATAATTTCAATGTAGAAGTAATTCTATGAACTGCAGAGTTATATTCATTCACCGATTTAAAATCCTGCAGTCGTAAATTTATCCACTCGTACCTTGCTCTCGGCAGGATAACAGTTGTCAAGTGGTCGTATCGTTCTTTCAAACTTTTCCACAACTCAGCCGGATCCTTCTCATTTAAGTATTCAGTTTTCAGACTTTCATGAATGTGTGGCGAAGGAATATCAAGGCTTTTGCCTTATCCTGAGGAGTGGTGGATATGGTTGTGTCACTGGCGTCGGTTGCGCCTGCATCCTGATTTGTTGTGGTTTTCGCAGCAATAATGGTGTCACCTAAACCTTTGGCTTTCAGGTGAATTTCGGCATCTAGTGCCCAAGATAAATAGTTCTTGCCGTTGATATCCAGTGCAACAAATTCGAGGCTTGCCAAGTTCGTCATATTACTATAAAATATAAACAATAAAAAAAAACACAACAAAATATTAAAAGAGATTCATAACTACTCTTCTTTGATATCCTTGATAGGTTCTTCTTCAGTATCTTCTTTTGAAAAAAATCGAATGAAAAACTCTATCAACATCCAAATAAACATTACCAGCATCCCAATAAGTGCCCACGTAATAATAATACATATAAATAATGTTCTTCAAGCATCAGATCGAGCAACGACATGATTCTATAAAATTTTAAAATCAAATAAGTTAATAGATAAAATTATAATATAATGAAATCTATTCAATAATATAAGTAAAAATTATTTATTTATTTTTTTTTAACTATTCTGGATCTCATCACCTTAATAAAATAGAAGTCGTATACCACAATTAAACCAACGATTAGTATAAAATTATGGTACCTCGACCAAATTGAAGAACTGCGAAAGACGTTGATTCGACGGTTGAAGTTGATTTCTACGGCGGAAGTTGATCTTGACGGTGGAGCGTGATCGTGCTGATAACGTGTTATAAAAGTATTTTTATGATTTATTAAGATTATTTTATATATATTATGATTATAATATATGGAGAGATTTTAAAGGGAGATAATATATTTCTATATTGATGATCTTACAATGCAACTTAAACACCTATTTATACGAAAATCATACACTAAAATACAATTTAATCATCTATACAACTTATACAAAAATACAATATAT
>JAPQWV010001836.1:0-71686 GCA_027422505.1 Craterostigma plantagineum | reverse complement strand
CTCTATCTAGCGGTCGCCTTCCCTGGCACTCGGTTTTCACCATGTGTCTCGTCCAGGTCGCTTCTTCCCGCTAATGACAATGACAGTTGCTACACACTGGGTGGCCTACACTAGCTTTATCTAGGTCGCCCCTACCCAGGTCGCTCCTCCTGTCGGACAGTTGCTCCACACTGAGCGGCCTACACTAGGTAAAACTAGGTCGCCCCTACCCAGGTCGCTCCTCCTGCCTCACAAAATACGTTAGACGGCTTACATCCCGTCATGGTGCCTTTTTGTAGAAGTAGCTATGACTCATTCGTGAGTCTACACAAATGTAACATCGTCAAACATATTTTGTTCTCAGACGATCATATACTGTGACCTCTCATACTGATAACCCTCACATAGGTGTGTATGCACATGCTCATGCCATATAAATAATATCATGCATACATACCATGCTCGCCTACAGCGATAAAATGCAATGCACGTTCACTTCCCAAAATAAAATAAATCCAAACGTGCACATAATATACCATGATATGGTGTACCAACTGGTTTCCCATGTCATTGCAAAATCATAATAATAACTCACCATGCGATTTCACTATCGCCAGTAAGCATCTCACATATAACGACCAACACAGTTGCCATAAAATCACATAATTCCATATAATTCATATCACGTAGGATCATTCAACACAGATAACACGTTACATATTCTCATCAAAAGCACATAGTCACATAAAATATGCACATAAATTAATTTATGTGTTGTAGGTGAAATTCCACTTACCTGGATCCTTAGCTTATTGCACGGTTACCGCTAACCTTCGAATCCTAATTATAAAAAATATGAAATTATAATTCATTAATTTAATTATAATTCATGAAATTGATTAAATTTTAAAACCCTATTTTCGACTTGAAATTCAAAACCCTAAAATTTAAAACTTTAACTAAACTGAGAAATACTATGATATAATCTCGGCATAAATTAAAATATATCTCGACACCAAATAGAGCTCGATATCAGTCTTTATTATTCAAACAAAGTTTCGACATTTACTAAACTATACTATGAATCTCGATATTACATGATAAATCTCGAAACATCACATAGTCACTCGACATTTTCACTTCAAAATCCTACTCGACATCTTTAACTACACATGATACATATCGACATCTATATACCAATAACCATCTCGACATTTAAAAATTCTAAAGCCACATATCACATTTTTAAAAAATTCTAAAGCCACATATCGACATTTAAAAATCTACTCGATATTCTCATTCGACTTTATCAACTTCAAATGACCCCATGTCGATATTTATAATATATCCATCGAGATTATAACTTCTCAAAACATGTCGACATTTACTCAAGATCCCACCTCAAACAACAATAAAATGTCGACATTCTCATAAATTCGAGAACAACATCACACAACCATCTCGACATTTATATACATCTCAGCACTATCTCATCTAATACTTCGACATTTAAACAAACCCTATTTACTTTCAGACTTCGTACCTGACAATTTCCTACACCTTTAAAACTTAACATGTTCCATGATGACAAATTCTTAAATCATAATGAGGAAAACCCCAATCTTTCAAAATCATCTCGATACCCAAATAACTACACTTGCAACAATGAAGGCTCATGAAAGGACACATTATTTGATGTGAAAATCACTAGAGCTTCATCAAAGCTCTCTTTCTCAAGAACATAGTAAATATTTTGAAACATATTCACGTCTCTCAAAGTGAAATCCTCTATGAAACATGCATGCTTATTACTTCCTAAGATCTGTCGAATCACAACTAAAACCTAAAATTCTTGGTAGAAATTCATACCTTCGTCCAAGCTAGACAATGAACGTCGTGTTCTTTCTCTCTAAAACTCTCCAACGTTCATATGGTTCGTATGAGTTATTATTGCATACTTATGCCAACTAATTAAATTATTGTTGTTAGTTTAGCATTAAAATAACTTCTACCTCGACTTAATTTTTCTAAAGTTTTATTCTTTGCCCATTCCTTACGTGACCTTGCTAGTTCAATGAAATGATGTGTTGCTAACCATTGTCCTTATTCATTTAGCTTATATTAGATTATCATTACTTTTAGTTTGCTAAATATCGAAACTAGTTAGACTTAAGTTTCGACGTTTTCCCACTTGAATTTCGAGATCACTCCAATAAAAAAATGAACAGTTCGAACTTCCATTGCTTATCGTATTATAATTTCCATTTGATAACAATATTTACCTAATCCCATCACAAGCCAAATATTAATAGTTTAAACCTGTATTTATCATTAACGAAATCCCTTATTAAATACCCAATCTTACCACAATTTCAAAAATCGCCCCTTTAGGTTTCGACTTCTCCTTAAATATTAGTTCGAATTTCCCTATCATGCAAAGCAAAATTATCAACCAATAATTTTCGTAGGTTAAATAGGTCTTAAAAATTCGAAATCAATGAGGATAGAACAAACATGGACTGTATACATGAACATCGATTAAAACAAGTGATATATTATTTTAGGTGTGGGGAATAACATGGTAAGTAGCTTACGTGAATTCTCTTGGAAGCAAGTATTTGTTTTAATGTTTCTATTTTATTTTTCCTAGGCTTAAGTAATTTATTATATTGTATTTATGATGGCCTTATTTTAAGTAAGTCAATAAATAGCCCCAAGTTTTGGTCCATCTATTACTTATTATTTTCGGACAATTATTTGATTAAGTTTCGAAAATAATTCGAAACTGATTAGCTTATACTTTCGCTCTCACTTTAATTTCCATTAACTCAGATATTTACCAAATTAATTTCATTCTATCCCCGTAATAAATTTACGGGTATTACATTCTCCCCTTAAAAATGATTTCGCCCCCGAAATCACGCCATGTGAAACAATTCATAATAGCGATTAGGCGTTTGAAAATCATCCAATTGCCCCCGAACATTTCTTAGAGCTTTGAACCGACTAAGATTTGTGAAGTTAACAAATCCCAGTAGTGATTCTAAGATGGAGACCAAACGGTGGATATAGAAGATCATAGGCTATCAGATTACCAATTTATTCAGCGTAGTAGAAATAACTATGTACAAATTTTCTTCGGTCCTTATTACTTCTCGAGAAGTAAAACAATAGTGATTATCTCCAGTACTGCACCGAACTTATAAGTCAGAATTATCTGACACCTTAATGAGGAGATACGCTTGTAAAGCTCGTTAGGTATTGTCGTTTTCTCCTATAAATATAATTGGTTCATCGAGACTGAAATGATATCCTAACATTCTCAACCTCAAAATTTTTTTTTTCTATAACTCTATTCGAACTCTCAATTTCTGAAAAAAGAGAGTCTATCAACGACCGGCTATAGTTCACTTCCGGCTAATAAATAAACTCTAAAACTACGATAAGCTTATTCTTCATCTCTAGAGGCTTGGAAAATTGCTCATTCATCGACTGAAGTTCAAATAGGAAATATGTTCTATAAAGGAGCCAAAACGTAGAAGTCAGTGCGGAATCTTTCTAATTAAAGAGCTTGGATAATAGATTCTCAAATAGGCACTCACAACAACCACTTCAATCGATTCCGTGTTACTTTGGGGTAGAACTGGGAGATGGTATGAACTATTATGCAGTTATAGTAAGCAAAATTATGAAGCACATATAATTCCATTACACTTCTGCTGCGCAACTCGGATATCGAATTTTGAATATGTACAGCTCATAATCCGAACAAAAGGATATTAACACACAGTTTATTTGAACGCAATAAGGTTCGAATCATCGGCTGAAAAAATAGGAGCGGAACTTCATCATTATACTCCAACCAAAGAAGGAACTTTAATGAATATGGAGCATGCCTACGATCATCATTTTGTCAGAAGAAAAATCTTGTGAAATCATCAGGATATGCATATCCGCGCAACTAAATGATTCTGACAATATGATGGACGTAATTCCTTTGTCATCATTACATATGCGAGAAAAAAAAACTTATAACTCATCTTCATAAATTATTAAGTCTTTAGAGCAGAATTCGGGAATTTTATTTAACCTTATCTCACCCAAAGATGATACTCTCTCCTGGGTAATTAGGGTTGATCACTCCTCCCTATAAAATTCGATTATGATTCATATTGTTGAGAGCATATGTATTAAAACTACGATTCAGACCATATTCATTGCTATGCTCAAGATAAAAGTATCCTTCCAACTCCTTATTAAATCGTGTTGGTTTCCGCGTGAATGGGTGTTAAGTCGCTATACTAGGATAGACGAGGAATATTTTTAATTTCGCCTATTGGCATAGGAGAATAAAATTACACGGCTCAAGAATTATAGGAACAAGTATGTTATAATAGTTAACGTACTCGTTATTCCCATAGGAAAAGACTTCTGTTTTCACAAAATTCACATTGAACATTTAGCTAGGAACCCGTGAGGGTTGTCCCGAAATTTGGACTAAGTCCAGCAGAATCAATTTGCGCTCCCGACGATTTTTTTTTAACCAAGTTATAGCAAAAACATTACTATCATATCGAAATTATTTATTATATTGACTAAATTTCGAGATAGGACTTAGTTCGAAATTTTTCTTTCAAAAATTAGACAATTACGAAATTCAGTTATTTTCGAAAATAATTTTCGGAATAGATTTCGAACCAATCTTCGAATGGCCAGTTCGAAAATTCTTTCGAAAGCTCTTTCGAAAATTCTTTCGGTAATCACTTCGTTTCAAAATAAATCTCAAACTTGCAAAAACTTGCGAAAATAAACTTCTCCATCTTACGAAACTTATTCGAAAACCATCCTTTTGAAAATTTAGCATTAATGAAAATCATGTTTTTAACATTTCAAAAATCATCCTAAATTACTTATTATTAGGATCCTTGGAAAGTCGACTTTGTCAACTTCTAACTGTACTGTTCTTCGCTTTATGTTTCCCTAAAATCTCCACACCTTCTTATAGACCAGATCTTTAAGCTCGCTACTAATCCTTGAATTCACTAGTCTGACCCGTTTGTTCTGGATCAATTCATAAGGTTCAACAATACCAAGTCATGTCTGTTCATAGAAAATACAATCCCCACGACTTGACTCGCCAACATATTCCCTATGTCCGCTAGTCATTTTCTTGTTACATGTACAATCATCCAAACATATAGGCACGTCCTTATAATCACGTAATCACATCAACATGAAACTTACAGGCAAGGCTGATTCCTCCAGACTTGAGCGGCCGTACATGGACTGTTTCAGAACCTATTTCCTAAGCTCTGATACCACACTGTAACTAGAGCTGTCAAATTGGCGGGGCGGGCGGGCCGGCCCGCCGCCCGCCAAAGCCCGCCGTCCGGCGGGGCGGGGCGGGCCGGCCCGCATTTGGCGGGCCCTAAAAATAGGAGCACGCCCGCCCCTCGGCGGGCCGCGGGCCCGGCGGCCAGGCCCCGCCATTTAAAAAAATAATATATTATTAATCTAATTTAAAACTTTTAATTTATTAATATTTATTATTAATTGTTGAATTTATTAAAAAAGTTAGATAGAAATATGCAATTAATTATTTTTTAATTAATAAACATGATAGTAATTAGATGATTTATTAATTAAATATCTAATTAACTTAATATTTATTATAGATTTAGTATATATTATATAATATATATAATACCTTAATTGGCGGGCCAGCCCGCGGCTAGCCCGCCCGCCCCGCCAAAGCCCGCAGCCCGCGCGGGCTGGCCCGCTCAGGCCCGCCTTCAGCGGGCCTAAAAAATTGCAGCCCGCCCCGCCCTTTTGGCGGGGCGGGGCGGGCCGGCCCGCGGGCCGCGGGCCGGATTGACAGTACTAACTGTAACACCCCACTTTTCTATAACTAGTTTGGCGGATTTTTCGCACGTAAGCTGCGGAAGACCCGATTTAAATTTTACACTCTTATTTAATAATTTAATATTATACACTCACACACATTTATTTCGCACATGTCCCGTTATACAACATGTTAAATATTGCACACATTTATTTCTAAAATACCATAGCCCAGTAGATTAAAATATTTAAAGCACACTGATGACACCCTCAGGTCACATCCATGTACGCCCAGCCCTCAAAAGTACGTGGAGTCACCGCCATCAGCCTGCCTTAGTCGTGACGTGTCTCAACGTCCGACTCGTTCGTACCTACAACACATAAAACGTGGAATGAGCTATAAAGCTCACTAAGGGAAATATGCATGACATGCACGTGTCGTAACATGCAAAGGCATCCGCGCCAATGCTTACTAACACTCGTATTCTCGTATCATTCTCATTCTTTTCTCATTTCTCTCATTCTCTCATTTCTCAGGGCCCTTAGCTACTACTACGCACACCATCATATCATGAGCTCAAATCCTATACAGATAAAATACGATACGGTGGCCCACACTGGCTAGGCTAAACTTAGGGTTATTCCCTAGGTCACCATTCGCCAGGTCGCCCTCTATCTAGCGGTCGCCTTCCCTGGCACTCTGGTTTTCACCATGTGTCTCGTCCAGGTCGCTTCTCTTCCCGCTAATGACAATGACAGTTGCTACACACTGGGTGGCCTACACTAGCTTTATCTAGTCGCCCCTACCCAGGTCGCTCCTCCTGTCGGACAGTTGCTCCACACTGAGCGGCCTACACTAGGTAAAACCTAGGTCGCCCCTACCCAGGTCGCTCCTCCTGCCTCACAAAATACGTTAGACGGCTTACATCCCGTCATGGTGCCTTTTGTAGAAGTAGCTATGACTCATTCGTGAGTCTACATCAAATGCTAACATCGTCAAACATATTTTGTTCTCAGACGATCATATACTGTGCATCTCATACTGATAACCCTCACATAGTGTGTGTATGCACATGCTCATGCCATATAAATAATATCATGCATACATACCATGCTCGCCTACAGGCGATAAATGCAATGCACGTTCACTTTCCCAAAATAAAAATAAATCCAAACGTGCACATAATATACCATGATATGTGTACCAACTGGTTTCCCATGTCATTGCAAAATCATAAATAATAACACACATGCGATTTCACTATCGCCAGTAAGCATCTCACCATATAACGACCAACACAGTTGCCATAAAATCACATAATTCCATATAATTCATATCACGTAGGATCATTCAACACAGATAACACTTACATATTCTCATCAAAGCACATAGTCACATAAAATATGCACATAAATTAATTTATGTGTTGTAGGTGAAATTTCCACTTACCTGGTATCCTTAGCTTGTTGCACGGTTAAACCGCTACCTTCGAATCCTAATTATAAAAACATATGAAATTATAATTCATTAATTTAATTATAATTCATGAAATTTATTAAATTTTAAAAACCCTATTTTCGACTGAAATTTCAAAACCCTAAAATTTAAAACTTAACCTAACTGAGAAATACTATTGATATAATCTCGGCATAAATTAAAATATATCTCGACACCAATAGAGCTCGATATCAGTCTTTATTATTCAAACAAAGTTTCGACATTTACTAAACTTACTATGAATCTCGATATTACATGATAAATCTCGAACATCACATAGTCACTCGACATTTTCACTTCAAAATCCTACTCGACATCTTTAATACACATGATACATATCGACATCTTATACCAATAACACATCTCGACATTAAAAATTCTAAAGCCACATATCAACATTTTTTAAAAATTCTAAAAGCCACATATCGACATTTAAAATTCTACTCGATATTCTCATTCGACTTTATCAACTTCAAATGACCCATGTCGATATTTATATATATATCCATCGAGATTATAACTTCTCAAAACATGTCGACATTACTCAAGATCCCACCTCAAACAACAATAACATGTCGACATTCTCATAAATTTCGAAACAACATCACACAACCATCTCGACATTTATATACATCTCAGCACTATCTCATCTAATACTTCGACATTTAAACAAACCCTATTTACTTCAAAAACCCTAATCATTTCAGACTTTCGTACCTGACAATTTCCTACACCTTTTAAAACTTAACATGTTCCATGATTGACAAATTCTTAAATCATAATGAGGAACCCCAATCTTTCAAATCATCTCGATACCCCAAATAACTACACTTGCAACAATGAAGGCTCATGAAAGGACACTATTTTGATGTGAAAATCACTAGAGCTTCATCAAAGCTCTCTTTCTCAAGAACATAGTAATACTTTGAAACATATTCACGTCTCTCAAAAGTGAAATCCTCTATGAAACATGCATGCTTATTACTTCCTAAGATCTGTCGAATCACAACTAAAACCTAAAGTTCTTGGTAGAAATTCATACTTCGTCCAAGCTAGCAATGAACGTCGTGTTCTTTCTCTCTAAAACTTCTCCCAACGTTCATATGGTTCGTATGAGTTATTATTGCATACTTATGCCAACTAATTAAATTATTGTTGTTAGTTTAGCATTAAAAAAACTTTCTACCTCGACTTATTTTTCTAAAGTTTTATTCTTTGCCCATCCTTACGTGACCTTGCTAGTTCAATGAAAGTGATGTGTTGCTAACCATTGTCCTTATTCATTTAGCTTATATTAGATTATCATTACTTTAGTTTGCTAATATCGAAACTAGTTAGACTTAAGTTTCGACGTTTTCCCACTTGAATTTCGAGATCACTCCCAATAAAAAAATGAACAGTTCGAACTTCCATGCTTATCGTATTATAATTTCCATTTGATAACAACATTTACCTAATCCCATCACAAGCCAAATATTAATAGTTTAAACCTTGTATTTATCATTAACGAAATCCCTTATTAAATACCCAATCTTACCACAATTTCAAAATCGCCCCTTTAGGTTTCGACTTCTCCTTAAATATTAGTTTCGAATTTCCCTATCATGCAAAGCAAAATTATCAACCAATAATTTTCGTAGTTAAATAGGTCTTAAAACTTCGAAAGCAATGAGGATAGAACAAACATGGACTGTATACATGAACATCGATTAAACAAGTGATATATATTGTTAGGTGTGGGGAATAACATGGTAAGTAGCTTACGTGAATTCTCTTGGAAGCAAGTATTTGTTTTAATTGTTTCTATTTTATTTTCCTAGGCTTAAGTAATTTATTATATTGTATTTATGATTGGGCCTTATTTTAAGTAAGTCAATAAATAGCCCAAAGTTTTGGTCCATCTATTACTTATTATTTTCGGACAATTATTTGATTAATTTTCGAAATAATTCGAAACTGATATAGCTTATACTTTCGCTCTCACTTTAATTTCCATTAACTCAGATATTTACCAAATTAATTTCATTCTATCCCCGTAATAAATTTACGGGTATTACAGGCTTGGGTTGATGGGCGGGACTGTTGTTTCTAAAATATAATGTGGGTTCCGATCGGGTTTTTTGGGTAGCATATTGCTACCCGAAACCCGACCCAAAATATATGATACCCGATGAATCCGGCTTTTCACACCCGATCGGGTCGGGTGCCCGAAACCCGACCCCGATTGCCCACCCTAGTTTATATCATCCTACACCCTTTGTATAATAGATGAAAGGATCGAAGTGTAATTACAGATGCTAAAAACGAACAGTATAATATTTTATAAGAATATAATTACATATGATAAATTAAGGATCAAATTTAATTCTGTCATGTCCAATTATATCATATAAGGGTATTTCCGTGTACACTCCGTGCACATGATTTAATATTTAAGTTATTTGTAATTAAATAAAAATGTGCCTAAGAGGGGGTTAATTAAGCTTTATAAAATTTTGCTTCTTCTTTCTAAAATCCTACGATTGTAATATCCTAGAAATGTCTACATATGCAAATGATCAAGATATGCCTGGTATATCCTAGTTGCGTCAGATGTGTATTGGTTCTGTCTCACAGTAAAAAGGAAATAACTGAAAAGTACATGCGACATGATTTTATAGATGTTATATCCCCAACTGGGGTTTACTCCTCTCCTCGAGGTTTGCTCCTCAAGAGTTTAATCAATCACTATAATGTCACCTTAGCTGGTTGTAAAACTGATTGATTGGCCCAATACACACACGAAACAAGTCGAGACTAGACACTACTAGGTTACCGCACACCGATTTTCGCTCCTGGGAATCTCCAATTCCTAACAGGAAACAGCTCGCTACCGAAGGGTCTCCGGAACTCATCCTTCCCTTCACGTGCGCGTAAACGTCGACCTTGCCCTTGCGTATTACTGACGTCCGAAGACAACACAAAGACAGAATATATGGATGGAGGATGGTGATAATAAGGATGAATCACTCGTACAGCAATGGAATCGCAAGTTCAGGTCGGCAGAAGGTGATAACAAGTGTACGCTCAAACAGTCACAGATATATCACAAGTGTGAGATGACTCTAAATAATAATCTTCTGCTAAAACACTCTCGTGTTCGTATATTCGCAAGTTCTAAGTTCTCGACAATCTGAAGTGTTTCTCATACATATAGACATTTTCAATCGACACTCACATGGAAACTCATCAAGATCATTTACCAATTTAAGCACATAATCCATGTAAATATCGAGTAAATTAATATGCCATGTAAATCATGCCAATCGTAATCTCTCTCAACGGTCATAAGCTCATAATAGCATTATCATTAACCATATAAAAACTCAGATTCGTATTCAAGGCATATTCAAATATTTCGGATGATATTTTCCATAACAGCACTTTCCATACGTGATATCCAGCTATCATCTTTAGAATAAATCAATGAAAATTTATTTCCATATTCAGCATATAAGATATCAGCAGATCAATATATTTCCATATTCAGCAAAATATAAGATAAGAATCATTCCACAATTTATCCACTGTGTCATAACTTTCCATGTATAGGAGATCTCGTCCAGTTTAGCACATACCATATTAATCAGCATCTTATCCACATAAAGTCAATCAATTAAATCTTTCCAAATAATAATATCCTAGTCAGCATAAGGAAAGATATCAATGAATATTTCATATAAGCAAGATGCACGCATAAAATCATCAACACGATTTTCGTCTTAGAATAGACAGCTTTCAATGGATATAACAAATTTCATATTTTGACAGCATATTTCCATATATAGCCCAATACGATATCTCACACGTTATTACATAATTAGCACAGTATATCCATAACTCGTTATATCCTAGCACGTGAGACATCTATAACATGCGATCACATAGTTTCATCAGATAATCACAGAGTCCACATGTGAGTCAAACATTCGACAGTTTACCATTTTGATAGCTCATAATTAATGCATATTCGAATATTATCATATACTTAGACATTTTAGAAGTAGATCGAATTGTTCAAATTATAGCCCTATTATCATTCCAATGCATAGATCATCAAAACACTTTAACGCTCATGGACAAGGTCAACAATAAATTCACAGTTAAGTTTTATTGTATCCATTATAATACTAAAAAATAAGTTTGTAGGGTATAAATATAATAAATATAAATTGATGGATGAGAATGAGCTGGTAACTAATTAGGTCAAACTATTAGATCAAATTAACGAAAAAGAATGGGTAAGGTATCCATGTGTACATATATTAGGGACGATAGTTCCACAAATAGTTATATTGAGGAATTTATGTGTGTGCGCCTTCCGTGGGCACCTGTTGATTTCGTGCCATATATCGTTTTAATAACACCTTGCACGTGCCATTGATCGACATCCCACGCAAGGTGCTCACATAAGGTGGGCATCATAAAATTACTCTAGTTTTATATATAGATATAGTAGGGTACTAACACGACTGCATTATTTGTTGATAGGGGTGAAAGATGAGCCGAGCCGGCTCGTGAGCTCGACGAGCCGGCTCGGCAAAAGCTTCGCTCGAGCTCGTTATAAATGAGCTCGAGCTCATTTAAGTTGAGCTCGAGCTCGAGCTCGTCTATGTCGAGCTCGAGCTTGAGTCCGGATATAGTGGCTCCAAAGCTCGCGAACAGGCTCACGAGCTTTTTTTTTTATTAATTTTTATTAATTTTTTTATATTTTTATATTAATTTATATTATTTTTCTAATTTTTTAATATTTTTATTAAAATCACGATTTTTTTAAAAAAAATTTAATTTTAAATTTTTTATATTTTTATATAAATTTATATTATTTTTATTAATTATTATTTTTTATTAAAAGCTCGAGCTCGGTGAGCTTCGTGAGCTCGAGCTCGAGTTCGAGCTCATTTGGTAGTAAATGAGCTCAAGCTCTCGAGCTCAGCTGTAAGGGCTCGAGCTCGAGCCCAGAAAATCGAGCTCGGCTCTTTTACAGCCCTATTTGTTGATAAGGTTAATTGAATTATTGATTATATTACCTATTACATAACTAATTGAATTGATACCTTTAGCTCTCAATTGTGAATTGATGCTTGTAAGAGAGTGTGGGTGTTTGTATATTTTGAGCACAAAACTTGTTTGGGGTAGGCTTTCTGAAAAATATAGATTAAATTAAATCAAGGTAATTCAAGAATTTGCCCAAAACAAAAAGCAAAATTATAGGCAAAAAACCTAAAATGGTCCTCAATGTTTACCCTCTGTACCAATTTAGTCCCCGATGTTTCTCGAGGACCAATTTAGTCCCCGATGTTATCGAATTTGATCCAAATTGCACCCCGCCGTTAAATAGCCGTTAATTTGGATGGAATTTGACACGTGTCATATGCGATTGGTCAGACTTAAAAATCATAAATTAACATTAAAAAAATTGAAAACAATTGAAAACAAAGAAAAAATAAAGAAAACAGTAAAAAATTCAAAAAAAAGGATAAAAATACAAATAAATTAAATAAAAAAATAAATAAATAAAATATAATTTAAAAATATTAAATTAAAATCAAATAGAAAGAAAGAGATAATGAAATATATAAATATAATAAACTAAACAAAGAAAAAAATATAAGAGAAAACAAAAAATAAATTGGGGAGAGCAGATTAAAATAAAAAATGATAAATAAAAATTTAAGATTAATTTATTAAAAACTAAATAATAAAGAAAAACAAATTAAGGATAAAAAATACTCTTAAAAGTTTTACGAAGACCGTCCCTGCCAAGTTAATGAGGACATAAACGTAGTTCTCGAATTGTTTTTAACAATATACGGGACGATTGCATCCCTGCTAACTGGACAAAGACGAGATCGGGAATTCTCGTCAACTTTCAGTGACATTTTTCCTCTTTTATTTTTCACTTATTTTCAGTTTTTAATAGATAAATATTTTCTACTTTTTTGTTTTTTCTTATTTATCATTTTTTTTAGTTTTAACATTTTTCTCTCTCTATTTTTTGTTTATTTTTTATTAAGTTATTTTAATTTTTATTTTTCTACATTTTATTATCGTTTTATTTTTAGTTTGAATTGTATCTATTTGTAATTTATTTAATTCTCTCTTTATTCTTTTATTTTAGTTTTATAAGTTTTAACATTTTCTCTCTCTTTTTTTTTTTTACTAATTTATTTTAATTTTGTGTTATTTCTATTTTAATTTTATTATCTTAATACATTTTCATTATCATTTTACGTTTAATTGAAATTAATTTTTTTCAATTTAATGTAATTCTCTTTATTTCTATTTTATTTTAATTTATTAGTTTTAACACTTTCTCTCTCTTCAATTGTTTATTTCACATAAATTTTTCATTTGTATTTTTCTATATTTTAATTTTATTATTTTAATAAATTTTCATTATCATCTATGTTTAAATGTATTTTCATTATTTGTAATTTAATTTAGTTCTCTCTTTTTATTTTAATTATTAGTTTTTTCTTTTCTTTTTTCGAATATTTTTCCTTTTTTTTTGGATATTTTTCCCTTTTTTAATGTTTAAATTATGAATTTTTAACTCTGGAATCGCATGTCGACACGTGTCAATTTTTTCATCTAAATTAACGGCTATTTAACGACGACAACCAATTGGTTCAAATTCGATAACATCGGGGACTAAATTGGTTTATAGAGTAAACATTGGGGACCATTTTAGATTTTTCCCCAAAATAACAGCTTAAGTTATTATTTGAGTTACTTTCGTTTCAGCCCCACTTAAGCAACTTAAGCCCCAATTGCTTTTAAATTTCAGTTAAAAAACACCCATCTCAAGTTTGCCTTAGAGTTGGACCCAATTGTGCTAAAAAGACCCATTTGCCCTCACTGTTGCGAATACAAAGCTATGCCATCACCCTTCACGTCCGATTTTTTGTAGATCTATGATTCTCACAACACCCAAACGCCTTGAAATCTCCGCAATCTTCGACGTTATTGAGCGGAAAAGGTAAATCAGCTCAATTTCTCATGGGTTCTCGTAACCAAGGAAAATTGCGATGTTATGTTGGATAATGCTTCAAACTCAATTCGAAAATTTGCTACAAACATGAGTGAAATCTTGACGTTTGTGCTCGAATATGTGGATTCACACCAATACAGATGTGGGTCTTAGTAAACGACACGAAATTACAACGAATCTTGCCGCGACCTAAGATCCAAATATTTTCAATTTCAGTATCACTTTACGTGGGTACCACTTTCTGCTCGTACGAAAACACTAACATAAAATACTATACCATATTCTTAACATTGACGAATAATGTTGCCTTAGTGATAACAAATATTTCTTTGAAAAAAATAATAACAAATAATTAGAAAACAATAACGTGTCACGAGAAAGATAAAAAATTCCAGCAACACATCACGTCATCGTGGTACCACTTGCGTCTGTTTCGGAAACAACATCCTCAAAATAATAACAGATGACTAGCACTGAGGAACAAATGTTGCATTATGTATAACAGAAAATGAGAAAACAAAACGATTTATTTCCTATAATAACTACATGCAACTAGTACGGACTATGGTGTCAAGAGGAAGATCAAAAATTCGTACGACACCCAAAACGCCCTGAAATCTCATATATCTTCGCGTTATTGAGCGATAAAGGTAAAATCGAACTCAATTTCTCATGGGTCCTCGTAACAAACGAAATTTTCGATGTTATGTAGGAATAATACTTCAAACTCAATTAAAAAATTTTGGTACAAACACGGGTAAAATCTTAACGTTTGTGCTCGAATAATGTGGATTCACACCATTCGGATGTAGGTCTTAGTATCGACACGAAATTACAACGAATCTTGCCGGGATCTAAGATCCATGATTTTCAATTTCAGTAACAAATCACCTGATCTGGGCACCACTTTATGCTCGTAGGAGACACTACCAGCAAAAACTATACCAAATTCTTGACATTGACGAATAAATATTGCCTCACTAATAACAAATCAGTCCAGGTAACACGTCACTATTTAGGTACCCACTTTTTACTATTTTGGAAACCCTACCCTAAAAATAATAACAGATTCCTAAGGGGAATAAAAGTTGCCTCATTTATAACATATAACGAGAAGACAATAAACGATTTCTTTTCTATAATAACTACATGCAACTAGTACAAAATAGGGCGTCAAGAGGAAGATCAAAAATCCGTACGACATCCAAAACTCTCTGAAATCACACAAATCTTCAACGTTAGTAATCCAAAAAGGTAAAAACCGTTCTCAATTTCTCATGGGTCCTCTTAAACAAGGACAATTTTCGATGTTAAGTTGGAATAATGCTTCAAATTCAATTCAAAAATTTGGTAAAAGAACTAGTGAAATCTCGACTTTTATGCTCGAATAATGTGGATTCACACCAATCGGTTGTGGATCTTAGTAATCGACAATCGATGCTAGTCATGGAATAACTACGAGTTTTGATGCAGATCGAAACATTTTCGATTTCTGTAACAGATCGTTCTACTTTATTGGCGACCTAAGATCGAATATTGAGTTATTAATTTGATAATTGAATAACGAAGAATTTTGATGGGAAATATTGGAACGTCTGTCAATTAAAAAGCTGGTTGGTAACACTTCATTTATTCTGAGTAACATTCATGCATTCTGTGTAACACATCACTAAGAACATTCTAGAAGGTTCTGGATTGTCAGAGATATTAATAGTACAATAACTTAATATTACCACATTGCCTGCAAATAGTACCACATGTCTGATAAAAATAACAATATAAACAAGTTTATAACAGATTTGTAGCTACAAGAACCACACAATAGCTATAAATACCACATTACTATTTCGATTAATTTCATTCATAAATTCATTTCGTTGGGATGTATAAGATTGACTCATGGAAATAGATGATATGATGAAAATCACAAAATTTCATTAAAAGTCATGTTTGCGAATGTTGATATGGAAGTTGAGATCAAAAGTCATGTAAACACATAGCTCTTCTTTCACAAAATATACTAGTATCTCTTTTGATGAGAAATAACGTTATGAATTCCATCACAAACGTATTCAAAGTTCAACATTAAAGCAGGAACAGCATTTAATAGACTATAAACTCAACATTCGAGATACCAAACCCTAAACAATCGAAAAATGGATTTGTGAGCGAAATAAATGAATTTGTAATGTGGTATGAAAAACCTATTATGCAGTATCAATATCAACAATAGTGTTAAAAATTGGATTTGTACTTTTTTTTATATCGGACATTCGATATTATTGGCAAGTAATGTGGTAATATTCCTTGACAATATAGCACATTTCTTGAAACGTTTCAATTTCGAGACAAAAAACCAAATTCGCAATCTTCCATTAAAATATATGATTTGATGAAGCTAAACTACAGATTCATTGGAAAGTCACGTTACACGAACATTGAGGTTAGTAGTCCAATGTTGATATCACTAGTATTGTAATCAAGATGATCACCTCCATTGGAATGTATATACTACACTCTATCCTTATGTTGTTAATCAAGATCCATTGTATACGTTTCATTAAGCCGTTAATAATATCAACATATCTTCGTGAACTACCTTGGAGCCATTGACGTTAAACCCTAAAGCTAAAACCGTAAGTCTAAAACGTAATTTGAAATGAGTGATTTCGTACCAGATAAGCCATGTTTTATACCTTTTTACTGGAGGGTTGTACCACATTATTTGACGAACTCTCTTGTTGCCAAATATTGCAATTCCCGCCTAAATTATTGAGATCCCGCCTAAATTATTGGATCCCGCCTAAATTGGGTAACACAAGTTGTGTAGAGGATAACAATTAATAACTTACTGGTACCACTTTCTTATTTCAGAAAATTAGGCAAAAATCCGGCGATTGTATTTATATTCGACAACCTTGAGCGACGAACAATAGAGCCAACACGGTGTCTCTCGGTGATGTGATCAGGATATTCTCGAATTTGTACGAAGTATCTTCAATTCGACAAATCGGGGTTTGATTTCATCAATTTTTATTATTTGCGTCAAAATAATTTCGAAAATACACCCATAAAATCAAAAACGTATACCAAATGAGAGATTTTCAATACCTATTAACTGTTTTACTAGGACAGATGCTTGACCGTCCATACCACGTTTTCGGAACAATGGGTTAGGCAACAATCCGGCGAGTGTATTTAAATTTCGGCAAACCTTGAGCGATGACAATAAAGTCAATACGGTGTTTCAGTGATTTGTACAAGATATGGGTCTCTCAAATTTGTACAAAATATCTTCAATTTCGACCGAATCGGGATTCGATTTCACCGTGTTTTAACTATTTGTGTCAAAACAATTCGAATAATTTACCCGTAAAGTCGAACATTCGAGACCCAAATAACATGATAAACCGTCTATGACACATCCAACTTGGTTTGGTACGGGTTGTGCAGATGGAAATAATATATACGGTCGATTGTTTCGATCGAGTTTCCAGTGTTATAGTGATACCAGATATTTGGCAGTAGGTACCAAACCCAGCTTACTCGAACCTTTAAATCAGTATATATACCATATGCTTGCTTATCAATACTGATTAACAGTTTTACGATGACAGATGCATGACTATCCATACCACATTTCGGGAACAGTTGTTTAGGCAACAATCCGACGATTTTAAATTTCGGCAAACCATGAGCGACGAACAATAGAGCCAATACTGTGCTTCATCGATTTGTTCAGGATATGGGTCTCTCGAATGTGTACAAAATATCTTCAATCTCGACCGAATTGCGAGTCGATTTCACCGTGTTTTTATTATTGCATCGAAAGAATTCGAAAAATTTACCTGTAAAATCGAACATTCGAGACCCAAATAACATGATAAACTGTCTAGGACACACCCAACTTTGTTTGCTGCAGGATCTATGTTCGTGCAGATGGAAATAATATATACAATTGATTGTTTTTCGGTCGAGTTTCCATTGTTATATCGATACCAGATAATAGGTATTTGGTATCAAATCCAGCTTACAGTTGCCTTTAAATCAGTATATACACCATATGCCAGCTTATCAATACCTATTAACTGTTTTTCGATGACAGATGCATAACCATCTATACCGCGTTCTGGGAACAGTTGTTTAGGCAACAATCCGGCGATTTTAAATTTCGCAAACCATGAACAACGAACAATAGAGCCAATACTGTGTTTCAGAGATTTGTTTAGGTTATGTGTCTCTCGAGTTTGTACAAAAGATCTTCAAATTCGACCGAATCGGAATTTGATTTCATCGTGTTTTTATTATTTGCGTCAAAAGAGTTCGAACAATATACCCCTAAAATCGAATACTTCGAGACCTGAATATCAAAATAAACCCTCGTGGATAATCGAGTTTCGTTTCTGAGGATCGTTCGAACGAAAATAGAAATCTGTGAGATTTTTAATCGTAAAAAACGTGGTTAACGATGGTAACAGAAAACATGTTCTGGATACCTCTTATTATACAGCTTTTGTAGGGCTATTTTGGTCAGATCAACTTTTTGGTCCTTTTCTCTAACTTTGAAAGATATCGGGTCCTTAGTACTGAAATTCATACCGACTGGGGCTGAATCATATTTCCAAACTTAAAGGGGCTAAAACGAACAAAGCCCTTATTATTTTCAAGAACGAGAAGAAAAATAAAAAAATTTACAGCTCTTATCCTCAATACTCCAAAAAATAAAGCTGTCTCCCTCTCCATTTGTTTATATTACACTGCAACGTAAGTAATAGAAAATATGTAACCTCGATCTCATTAGGTACAACCAATTTGGTTGATTGATTGATTGAAACTATATTTTAATTACATTTGCATTTATATATTATTTCCCGTAGAAATTTGTTACCTATTTCCTTAGAAAAAACCATCAAATATGTATTTTTTAGTAGGTATCAGATTAAGATGTTACGCGGTACCTAATACATGGACTGACGCCCCGAAATAAAAAGACAATTACAGCTCATTATTGCTTATCCTATTACCAAGATAACGTCAATGTATATAAATAAATATATATAATGAGGCACGGATGTATAAATAAGAACGTTAAATTATAATTTTCTATCTACCGGCCGTCCTTTCAATTAAAAAGCAAAATTCATGAACATGCATGCATAAAATAAATGTTCATTAAATAATAATGGGTATCTAATCTACCTGCCGTCCATTCAATAACAACACATAGCGTATGTAAGTACAATTAATTAACGCATGTTATACTATTTTTTTTTTAATATTTGAAGAGTTAGTTGGATATCCAATGTCATATTTCAAATTCTAGCTAAGGATTGTTCTAAAGTATATTAATATATATATATATATATATAAGTCATAAGGATATGACTACATAAATAAAAAATTAAAGGATCAAACTATAATTACATATGATGATATTTAAGTTATTTATAATTTAAGATGTTTATTAAAATTATAGCTTCAAAGTTAGTTGTATGTCATTATAATGCGAAAAAAAAATTATTTGTAAGGGTATAATTATAATAAATAGAAATTGAAGGATGACAATGATGTGGCAACTAATTAGATCAAAATAACCAAAAACAGAAGGGTAAAATGGTATTCATCAGTACATATATTAGGTCCATAGATAGTTCCTAAAATAGTTATAGTGAGGAATTATGTGTGATCAGCTTCCGTGGGCACATGTTGATGTGACAACGATTCTTGCCATGTCAACATCTTACATTTGCATCTAAGGTTATGTCGTTTTAATAACAACGTGCCATATTGATCGACATCCCACGCAAGGATCGACATCCCACGCAAGGTGTGAGCACCATAAAATTAGTCTAGTTATATAATATATATTATATTATTATATATATATATATTGTAGGGTACTAACACAACTGCAACCGGATTTTTTTGTTAAATAGGATTACTTTTGTGTGAAATTAAAAAAAAGGGATTCTAGGTTTTCTATTTAAAAAAAAGGGATTGGGTGTTTGAAAAAAAAATCGAAGTGCTTGATCATCATTTTGATCCGCTCGACTGAAATTTCATGTCGAAATGAGATTTTAATCGATGGGTTCGTGATTCTTACATGTATTAACCCCAAATCTGGGTGAATTTTCGTATTTTTGAGCTTGAAATCGACGTTTTCGAGTAAAAAACGATTTATTCAATATTTATTCGAAATATTCGAGTGCATTCGAATAGAAAAATAGCACTTATTCGAGTAAAAAAAGTTCAAATTTAAAAATTCGAATTAATATTTTTCAATTCGAGTTTTCTGTTGCTCGAATTGATTAATTCGAATAAATTCGAATTGAAAAAAATTATTCAAATTAATTCGAATTTTTAATTACTCGAATAAATCTACTTAAGTTGGAGTATTTCGGTAATTTTCGATCCGTTCCCTTTTGTTTAATAAAAATAGGAAACGTTCCCTTCCGTTAAAATAGCCCCAACCCACCGAGGAACCCTTACTTGAGATACGAAAATGGTTACATAGTATCGAAGAGGAAACTATCAACTGAAAAGTAAAAAAAAAAAAAAAAGAAAGAAGAAAGAAAGATGGCCGATGCAGCTGCTGTTCAGCTCCTCCTCGACAACCTCTATCAGCTCGTGTCCTACCATACGAAACTGATCTCCAATGTTCGCAGCGAAGTGGATCAGTTGGCCGACGATCTCAAATACTTTGAATCCTTTTTAAAGTACGCTTCAACGAGGAGAATTAAAGACGAAAGAGAAGTCGAGCTTGTTCGTGAGGTTCGTGACGCCGTCTACAAACCGAGGATGTCGTCGACGCCTTTGTGACGCAGGCGATGACGTCAAAGACGAGCAGTTGGCTCAGAAAGTTTTCTTCAGATTTAGTCAAACTCGACAAAATCGCAGCGGAAGTTAAGGACGTTCGGAATGGCGTGGCGAACAAGTTTGGCGATCATGAGAACCTTCAGAATCTGTTGAAGGATCTTGGCGAAGACATTAACGAGAAGCTTGAGGTACGTTTTTGTTTTCCTTTTTTCTGGGGTCTTTTTTTATTTCCAGATTCTGATCAGACGTTAGGTTATAACTATTCATTTACTTTAGATTTAGGTTGGGTTTGGTTTGTGGAATTTAGTGTGGAAGAAAAATTAATTTTGTGTTTGGTTGATCAGATAAATAGACGAGGGAAAAAAGGAAAAATTTACAATTTTGTTGCTAAAAGCATTGAAAAACCAATTTCCTCGTCAAAATAAGGAAAAGGAAAGAAAAAATTAGTGTTTTGTCCTCACTTTGAAGAGATTGTACCTTGTTCAATCCGAATTGCACCAACAACTATTCAATTTGCAAATTCGCTAATAAGTCCAGTAACTATTATTTTAAGCACACCTATGTTTGTGCAATAAAATAATAAGATCAGTTGATGATTTTAGTAAGTGAAATACTAAAAGTAGAATGTTATGTTTTAGGCTACCTGGCTTAGTAATTGTTTTTTATTTTGAATAGTAATATAGAAGAACAATTTACTGTTTTTATCAACTCTACGTTCTTGCAAAAATATATATTAGATTTTTATGCTGCGGTACATGGCGAAAACGGATAATATATGTTCTTGAACAAGTCTAGATATTCGATACGGAGTATAGGTGTTTCTTTCATCAATAATCATATATAGATATTATATAAGGACCCGTCTATTGATAGACATAATGTTTGTCATCATAAGGTACCCCTGGTAAGAGAAGAAAACGTGGTTGGTTTAGAAGAGGATACGACCAAAATAATTGGATATCTCAATGAAAACACTGCAAAACTTGACGTTATCTCCATCGTTGGCATGCCCGGGCTCGGCAAATCAACCCTGGCGAGGAAAATCTTCAAAGATACAAGAGTCCAATACGAGTTCCCCTTGCGTTTATGGGTTATGTTTCTAAGTTCCCGCCAGAGGAGGTGTTCCTCAGCATTCTAAGAGAGCTCACCACAGTGACAGAGGAAATGCACCGCATGGGCCCGAGACAAGTTAGCGGAAAAAGTTAAAGAGCTTCTAGATAATAACAAGTTCTTTATCGTAATGGATGACGTGTGACAACCAAGGAGTGGGATGTTGTTTATTCTGCTTTGCCCGCTCACAATCATTTAGGTAAAATCTTAATTACAAGCCGTCATAAGGAGGTTGGGGGACATGTGAGTCTCAAGTATCTCAATAGACAGCCCTACGAATTGGATTTCTTAGGTCCCGAGGATAGCAAGAAACTCCTACAGTATGAGGTTTTCGGAAAGCCCATGTGGGAACCTGAGTTTGAGTATCCTGGACAGCTGATAGCCGAGAAATGTAGTGGTCTTCCACTTACGATAGTGGTCATTGGGGGTATTATTGGGAAGAAACTATCTACGATCAATGACTACTTGGCTAAGGTGACAGCATGGGAGGAATTTTCGCAAAGTGTATCCAAATATTGTATAGATGACCCCTCGGGGATGATGGAAAAGGTTATTTGTTGAGTTATGAAAAATTACCTTATCACTTGCAATCTTGTTTTCTCTATTGGGAATGTTCCCCGAAGACGTTCAGATCCCAACGTGGAAGCTGTTTCGAATGTGGATTGCGGAAGGGTTCATCCCGAAAAGTTCAAATTTCAGCCTAGAAAAAACTGCAGAGAGCTATTTGGATGAGCTTATCAACAGAAACTTGATAATAGTTGATAAAAGAGGTTTCGATGGTAAGTGAAAACCTGCCGCATGCACGATTCTCTCCGGGATTTTTGCAAGAAAAAAGCTGGTCAGGACGAGTTCTTCGTAGAGATTATAAAATCAAGCGAAGGAACTTTCGGGCAGTGGGTGGTGAAAAGTCTGGTTATCGTCGTATTTGCATCCATTCGAACGTTCAAGCTTACCTAGGTTCAAGGCCTCATGGGCGTCGAGTTTGTTCTTTTGTTTGCTTCTCTAAAGAGACCATACCCTTAGAGCCACCACACAGTTCTGCCATACCAAAGGGTTTAAGTTGCTCAGGGTCTTAGATGTGCAGCCCATCAAACTCGTAATAGAATCCCAGCGATACGTACGACTTGATTCATTTGAGGCACATTCACTTGTCGTTCAACTCGAAAGTGCTCCCTCGGGATTTTTCCAAACTCTGGAACATACAGTCTCTCATTGTCGAGACATCTCAGAATACCCTTGAAATCAAAGCAGACATATGGAAGATGCGTAATCTGAGGCATATGAAGACGAACGTAGCTGCTACATTGCCGGAACCTCCAAATAATGCTACTGCACAAGATGTAAGCAACATACAGGCGCTTGGCAAGATACTACCTCAACAGTGCACCGGTAGAGTTCTCTACATGACTCCAAACCTTACAAGAGTCAGCATTCGCGGGAAACTCGATACTCTTCTAACTGAAAGATCATTCGATCGCATGGCGAAGCTCGAGAGATTAAAGCTGCAAAACGATGCATTTCCCGACCCACCTTCAGTGGGCGCATTGTCTCGCCTTCCTTCATATGACAAGTTTCCCCCCAATCTAAAGATATTGACATTGTCCAGCACTCTCCTCAATTGGAGTCACATGCAAGTGCTAGGTTCTCTTCCAAATCTTGAAGTGCTCAATTGAAAGATGAAGCATTCACTGGGAATTCCTGGGATACTGCTGATAGCGGCTTTCGCCGTCTTAAAGTCTTGTTCATCAAGCGCACGAACTTAGTCATTTGGAAAATGTCGGCTGGCATATTTCCCAACATCATTCATCTTGAGCTTCATAACTGCGACGGTCTTCGAGAAGTTCCAACGAATTCGCTAAGAGGCGGAGCCTACGTGTGCTGAGCTTGAACACTTGCCGAACTGCTGCTCCTTCGGCGAAGGAAATCAAAAGGCTGAAGATGGAAGCTGATGCAAATGCTCAGTTCCGCGTGAATGTATTTCCCCTATCAGCAACTAGTCATCTCAAAATTTGAGGTATGGTCTAAAAATTATCGCACCTTAGCATGTTTTGATGTTAAGCAAAAATTAGTTTTTAACTGTGTGATTTTTTTTTTTTTTGCTGTTTACAGGTAAATGTGTGTGGAAGAGTTTGACTGGCGAAGAAGTTGTATTTTCAATGCAGTTCACGACACTTGTGGTTTGAATATTTGTCTTTTGAATGATTTGAAATTGTTTGTAATGGCAGTCGTACTTTTGATTGATTCTGTCTGTCCACTTACATCTAAGTTTGGCCTGACGTACTTTGTGAGAAGTTTGCTCTGTTGTGATAACTCTCAGTTATGAGAATGCTACTTCTCTATATCACTATGTGAATTTGCATATTTTGTAACATCCCTTTGCTCTCGTCGCTGGGCCGTAGAAGTATGTTAGAACGAAGATGTAAAATGCTATGTTGCCTGGACGATTGCACCGCCGACAATAAACTATTTTACAACACAACTATGATTTATTAGTCTTTGATAACAAAAAAAAAAGACTGATTTATTAGTCAGTAAGCTTGATTGTAGTCCATACTACAGCAAATATCCGAGGATAAACAATTCAGAAGGTTTTCCTTTTTTTAAGTGATTTGCATTAAAACTTTAATTCTACTTGAAGAAATCTCGACTGCAAAACCTATTATTATTGTTGAGATTTCGGCGCTGCTGAAAGATTCGCAACTCAATTAGCTATCGATTGTGTGTGTGTTGAATGTATCGATAGTTCACGATGTTGAAAATAATTTGTAATCGAAGAGTCATGGTCCAATGGTAAAATTATTTGGTCGTATTTCTATTAGCAAGGTTGAAGGTCATGCTAGCTTTATAAGTTCACGTCTGTTGAATTATCAAGGGAAATATTATTATCATCATAAAATTAAAAGAGCAACAGCTCTTTCTCTTCGGCCAACAAATTTGGTATCGGAGCTGTTGAGAATAGCGAGCCTGGACCTCGCCGGAAGTCGTCGGAAATCGCCGGAGCAGGCGGCGTGTCGAAGCAGATGTGAAAGGAGCTGAAGAACTGTGATGATGGTTGCGACTTACAGGAACCGTTCGATCTGTGCGCGCCAGATCCGAGGGATGGCGTTTAAACCTCGGAGATTGAATCTGATGCGTCAGATGGCGCGCGAAGACGACGAATGGCTGAGATTAGAAGTAGCTCGATCCGTGTGATGGTGAATCTGAGCCGCATGATCTAAATCGGACGGCTAATAATAGAGACGGGTTTTCACTTATTAAATCGTCATGCGCCTTCTGTGAAGTCACGAGCAAAGCGTGTACCACGTGGCTATTCTGGACGTCCGATTAAGGCGAGATCAACGGATAGAATCGTTCGACACTTAGAATTTCAGCTTATATAATCCTGTAACATCAGTTCGACGTATCATCTTTGAGCGAGTGTAGCGTCTTGTAGAGTGAGTATTTCACAGAGGTGTAAACACGAAATCTGTAGAGGGCCGTGAGTGCTGTAAGTTTCGTGTTGTGAGTAATACGAGAAAACGCTCGGTTGATCCGTGGATGTAGGCTGAAACAGGCCGAACCACGTTAAACAATCTGTCGAAGTGTGTGTGTGTTAATTGCTGTTTGAGCTTCGATTGAGCTAGCGATTGCTCAGATCGAACCAATCATTAGCATACATTAAAGGACCATGAATTAGGTTCTCAAACGCAGCGATTCCATAACAGGAGCCTCAACCAACGTCCCACACTTCTTAATCTGGCCGAGAACAAATGGCTGGAAGTTCAAACCTCACCATGTTCAAATACTCTCCAAGTGAAGTACCTATATTTGAAGGAGAGCATTATGATTTTGGAGTAGTGAAATGCAAGATTTCTTCGTCTCACATGACCTATGGGACTTGGTCGAGGAACCTTAAGATGAACCGCCCGTAGAAGCGAGTTCTACGGAGGACTGGAGTGAGTCTCAAATGAAGGAATACAAAGATAATCGCAGGAGAGATTGCACCGCCCTTCGGTACATTAAGCTAAGGGGTAAGCAAAACTATATACCCTCGTATTTTCAACAAGAAAAAGGCAAAAGAGCCTTGGGATGTATTGCAGAAAGAATTCCAAGGAAATAACCGGGTAGTCACCATAAAGTTGCAATCGCTATGGAGGGAATACCCTGTTGATGAAAGAAGCTGACAATGTGACAGAGTCCTTTACAAGGGTCGCTAGCATTGTGAATCGCATCAAAAGTCTAGGAGACAACATCCCAAACAAGCGGGTAATTGAGAAAATTCTCAAAAGTATGCCACCGAAATATGACCATTGTGTTGCAGCCATCGAAGAACCGAAGGATCTTTCGAAAATGTCAATGCATGAATTAATGAGTTCCTTACAAGCTCATGAGCAGAGGATTAATAGTTCATCGCCTCAGTCTGTGGAGCGAATTCCAATCAAGCATCACCAAACGAATCACGGAATATTCGCATCAAAAGAAAGGGAGTTTTTCAGAAAAATTGTTCAGGCCAAAATTGCCAGAATAAGAGCGATTATCGTGGGAACTATTCTGAAATATTAAGGATAATCCACAAAAATCATATGTTGTGGGCCTTTAGTGCATCATCTGCCGGAAGACCAACCACTATTCAAAAGACTTTCAATTCAAATGCAAAAGGTATCGAATCCCTAATCATTCACAAATAGATTGCTGGCATCACAAGAACAGCTCTTCAGAAGCGAACTTCACCAAGGAGGAAGTAGGCGAAAAATTATTCTACACGAATGTTAATGCCGAACCTGAGCCACAGATGTTTGGTATTTGGACAGTGGTTGCAGCAACCATATGACCAGTAACCGCGACTTCTTTGAGCAATTGGACACTGATTTTGGCTCTCACGTAAAGCTTGGTGATGGAAACACCCAAAGTGCAGAGGGAAAATGAACTGTTAGCGTCTATACCAAGGGAGGTAACAAGACCTTATTCAAAACGTTCTCTATGTGACTAAACTTGCTCAAAATCTTTTGAGTGTTGGGCAGCTAATGCAAAATGGTTATTCTGTCACGTTTGATGTTGAAAAAGGCACTATTATTGATAAGAAAAATAGTGCAGTAGTAGCTGAAGTCTCGATGAGCGCTAAAAAGGTTTCCCTCTTGTCATGCCATCTAGAAATCAAGTCGCGCTCAGTACCGAAGGGCATTTGAACACTCAAGGGCTGCAGATTCTTAAACAAAAGAAATTGGTGGTGGGTCTCCCAGACATCAAATACGAAGGGCTTGTTTGCGAAGGTTGTGTGTATGGAAAATTCATCGCTTGCCGTTTCCGAGAACAGCTTGGCGGGCGAAGGAGCCATTGGAGCTGGTGCATTCGGACATTTGTGGTCCCGTGCAATTACCCTCTTTGAATGGTAAAAGATATTTCATTATGTTCGTTGACGACTTCACTCGAATGATGTGGGTATTCTTTCTTCACAAAAAGTCCGAGGCTTTGTCTTCTTCAATTTAAAGCTATGTCAGAAACTCAAAGTGGACTGTTAGAGATTAAAGCGGTGGTAGGCGATACAGACAGAATAGATAACTTTTTTATTGATAACGAAAGTGGTGAAATGACGACAAAGACGTAATATACTAATAACTAAATTCGAGAGTTCAAGAACAAAGAACTCCGGCCCTCAATCCAATAGTCAAAGACTACGGCCCTCAAAATCCCAAAATCTAGACGTCCCCGTGATATTAGGCACCCCTCTCCTTTTATAGGAGAAACCTCCCTAAAATATCTCTCTACTACTTAGTCAAACCCTAATAAATCTCCCTACTATTAACTAATCAAATCCCAAATAACACTCTCTACTAATTCAAATTCAAACAACTAATTATATTAAAACTAATTAAATTATAATAAATATAATATCCTAACATTATCCACCCCTTGAAAAATCGCCTTGTCCCCAAGGCGGAAAGTTGGAAATTGCTGGCGTCGATGATGGTTGTCTTGGAATCAGCGATACTAGGTTGAACTCGCGTCCAGCCGTACTCGTCGTAGCAATTTCCTCTTCTTCTTCGTCCTCCCCGACAATAAACATTCGAAATTCTTTATTCGAGCACACATGATCACGCCCATAGGGTTGTCGACAACTGAAACAAAGCCCTTTATCCCGTAAATCCCGAAACTCGTGGTCGGATAAGCGACGCAAGGGTCGAGTAGGTGTTGGCTGAAGTGATGGTTGGGTTCGATCCAAATGCGAATCATAACGGACTAATCCTTTCTCTTCACGATGACCTCCTGTAACCTCATCTTTTCTTGCGCCATTGTCACCAACGATCGATGTTACGACGCTATTGTGGCTTGGAAAATTAGGCGATGTCTGAAAATGCGAAACCTTAATATTATTCAAATAGTCCCCCTCCTTTGCCACCAGTAGTTTGTTCTCAATTCCCTTGGCTAACTGGTATGCATCCTCGAGGCTAGTGGGTTTGAGGACTTGTACCTCCGTTTGCAGATTTGGGTGCATTCCGAGCAAAAAGAACCCCAAGTGTTGGTGGACAGGTATTTCGTGCAAGTTAGTGACCAGACTGACGAACTCACGAAAGTATTCTCGAATGTGCCCGTTGTTTGACACTAGTGATCTTCTCCAGTTGATTCCCGTGGTACTTGTCGTCAAACGTCTCTATGACTTTTTGCTTGAGATTGTCCCAAGTGATTAATGGGTAAGTCGTCATGACCCACCGTATCCATGACTGTGCAATTCCATCCATGCAAACGATGGCGCTTGGCACCTTCTGTTGTTCTGGTGTGTGTTGGATCGCGAAGTATTGGTTGGCTCGGGCGACCCAACCCAATGGGTCGCTTCCATCGAAGGTAGGTAATTCCAGACGTTTCTGTAGTGAATAAGAAGTGTTGACCTGGTTGTTTGCGTAGAATTGTGGTGGGGGCACGGTGTTTGTGTTGGATGAAGGTGGTGGTTCATCTGGTCTGGCACTGATGAAGTCGTATACGAGCTTATGTAGTCCGGTTATTGTCTCGTTCATGGTATCGAAGCGTTCATTCATTGTCTTCTCCAATCCTTCAACTCGTTGCTCCATCTGTGATCTCGTCACGGGCATATACGAATCGGACAACGATGAAGAGTGAAAGATTGCTGGTTCCGTGTGCTTATACGAAAGGAAACTCCGGCGGTGAAAGATCCGGCAGGTCGGACCAATTTGTTAGAGATTAAAGCGGTGGTAGGCGATAATAACGGAATAGATAACTTTTTTATTGATAACGGAAGGGGTGAAACGACGACAAAGACGTAATATACTAATAACTAAATCCGAGAGTTCAAGAACCAAGAACTCCGGCCCTCAATTCGATAGTCAAAGACTACGGCCCTCAAAATCCCAAAATCTAGACGTCCCCGTGATATTAGGGACCCCTATCCTTTTATAGGAGAAAACATCCCTAAAATATCTCTCTACTATTTAGTCAAACTCCTAATAAATCTCACTACTATTAACTAGTCAAATCCCTAATAACTCTCTCTACTAATTCAAACTCAAACTACTAATTATATTAAAACTAATTAAATTATAATAAATATAATATCCTAACATGGACTCAAAATGAAGACGATCCGGACAGATCGTGGAGGAGAGTTCATAAGCTCTCCATTTCTAAAATATTGTGAAAAAAATGGAATTCAATGGCAGCTTATCGTTAGCAGAAGTCCGCAACAAAACGGAGTCGCGGAATGGAAAAATAGGACCTTTGTCGAGATGGCACGAAGCATGCTGAAAGCTAAAAATTTGCCAAATAATCTATGGGCAGAGGCAATAAATACTGCTGTTTATTTATTAAACAGATCTCCAAAGAAAGCTGTTCGAGACCGGACTCCATTTGACGCGTGGAACAAGCGAACGTCGGTAAGTGATAATTAAGAGTTTTCGGTTGTATTGCTTATGCTCATATCCCTGCAGAACGACGAGAAAGTTCGACAAGGGAGAGAAATTTATTTTCATCGGCTACAGTAATGAATCAAAGGGATACAAGATGCTCAATCCCCGAACGCAGAAGCTTGTCATTTCAAGGGATATCTTCGATGAGAATGCTTCATGGGAGTGGTCTGAAGCGAATGAAGCATCTCCCATCGATTCTTATTTCACCGAGCCATTAACAACTCGTGGAGTATTCCACGGAGCTGGAAAGTCTCTACCATCTCCTCAAGATAATTCAGGCCAAAACTTATCAAGTGATGAGAGCGATGTGGAAAGCCCCGTGAAAAAATTTAAATCATTGGCAGACCTTTACAGCTCCGACGATTCCTGCCATGTTGCATTTTTCTGCGAGGAAAGAAGTCTGGATCAATGCCATGAAAGAAGAAATCGATATGATTAAGAAAAATAAAACGTGGGAGCTCGTTGCTTTATCAGGCAAAAGAGATGTCATTGGCTTGAAATGGATCTATAAGTCTAGTTTAATGAAGACGACTCTGTGAAAAAATACAAGGCACGCCTAGTTGCGAGGGATACTCGCAACAGCCCAGGATTGATTTCAATGAGACTTTGCACCGATCGCAAGGATCGAAACAATCAGGACTACACTTGCTACGGTAGCTTATCTCGGGTTGAAAGTCTTTCAACTAGATGTAAAGTCGGCATCTGAACCGAGAGCTTGATGAAGAAATTTATGTCGAGCAGTCACAAGAATTCAAGGTGAAAGGCAATGAGGATAAGGTGTATCAGCTCAAAAAGGCGCTTTACGGCTAAAAAGGCTCAATATTATGTTCGGCAGGAACATAAATTTTTTGCAGGAGCATTAACAGCTTGTATATGTGACTTAGTCACTCTCTTTGGGTCAGTAAAGCTATCTGGCAATTGGTTCGCTAAGCTTTATAAATGAATTATCTTCTGAACTTCTAGTTCACATTCTTTCGTTCGATGATCATAATGATTTAGTGATAATTCATTCCAACTAATATTCCTTTCCAGCTGTTTCTTTTCTCCCCCAATGTCGGAACATTTGTTTCGTCGAAGTGACAATCGACAAATCCAGCCGTGAATAAATCTTCCGTTAAAGGTTCTAAATATTTTATTATCGATGGAGATTCAAATCTGACATATATTCCGAACCTCATTTGAGGTCCCATCTTTGTGCGTTGTGGTGGCGCAACTACAACAAATACCGCACATCCAAAACTTCTTAGATGGGAAATATCTGGTTCCTGACCATAAACCTTTTGCAACGCGAATTAGTGCTGTTGCATGTAATATTGCATGTTCCCAACACGACGAGGGAAGATTCATTTTCATTAATAATGGTCTTGCTGAGCTGCAGGCGTTTAATTAATGATTCTCCAAGACCGTTTTGCGTATGAGCATGTGCCACGGGATGCTCAACATCAATACCGATAGACATACAATAGTCCTATATGGTGTAGTGCCTATTGGGGTCTTATATGCAGTCCTATATGCCCAAAGTGCATCATTCAACTTGTTCGCCCACTCCCCACGTTCCCCTCTATGGTTTTCTCTAGAATGCATTTCAACTCTTGATTCACTACTTCGACTTGACCACTAGCTTGGGGATGGTACGGGGTGGATAGCCTATGTCTAACACCGTAACGTTCTAAGGTGCGTGCAAACTGGGTGTTACAAAAGTGAGTGCCTCTATCAGTAATAATGCATCTAGGTGCTCCAAAATGTGAAGACAATGCTCGCAAAAATCTAACGACCACCCTAGCGTCGTTCGTGGGTAAGGCTTGCGCCTCGGCCCACTTAGACACATAATCAACGGCACTAGGATGTACTTATTGTTGTACGAGCTAGGAAATGGACCCATAAAATCTATACCCCATACATCAAAGATCTCGCAAACCAAAATGAAGTTCTGGGGCATTTCGTCGCGTTTAGAAATATTACCTGCGCGCTGACACTGATCACAAGTGTCAACGTACCTTTGGGCGTCCTTGAAGATCGTGGGCCAGTAGGACCCACTCTCCAACACCTTCTGGGCGGTTCTGTTGGCTACGTAGTGCCCTCTGGTCGGTCCGTTGTGGCAGTGCCTAAGGATCTGCATCGTCTCTGGAGCAGCCACGCATCGCCGTATCACCTGGTCTGCACATCGCCTGAAAAGATACGGATCTTCCCAGAAGTAGTACCTCAGGTCAGAAAAGAATTTCTTCTTTTGCTTACTGGTGTACTCCTTTGGTAGGACCCTCGCAACAAGATAGTTAGCGTAATCTGTAAACCAGGGAGTGTCGTCACTTACCACATGTATCGAGTAGAAGTGCTCGTCTGGGAACCGATCGTGTATCGCCCTTTCGTCCTTCTGGTATATATCGGACTCCTCTAGTCGAGAGAGGTGGTCTGCCGCCAAGTTCTCTGCACCTTTCTTATCGCGGATCTCGATGTCGAACTCTTGCAGTAGCAGGATCCACCTAATTAGCCGTGGCTTGGCATCGGGCTTTGCATACAAGTACTTAAGAACAGAGTGGTCAATTTATTCCCCGGCAGCGGCGCCAAAAACTTAATCGCCACGTGGTGTGTGAATGAAAAGTGCGACAAGTGATAAATAAAACGTATACCTAATTACTATCACCGACGTGCGATAGGCAGTGGACCTATCGTTTGTATTGCAGTAAAGTGAGTAAACGAGTATCGAACACGAGGAATAAATCAAGTACTATTAATGACCTATCGACTCGATATTTAACCTAAATAAAATACGCAAATTGTTTGACGACTTAACCTAACAGACCGCTCCTAAATCAACCAGAAATTCAAAGAACGCGACTAACTAATATGAGAGTTTTCAGATGATAAAGACGTGCTCGAGACTCGAATCCCGCTAGGTATCGGCTAAGACAATAAAATCGCTCCTAAGTGACTAAGAATAAATCGCAGTAATTTCCTACCCGCTCGCGAATTTGCTGTCGCCCTAAACGCTCACGGGGATCTAAAATTTAGTAAATACTATTGGCGAGGATCGAGTATTTGCTTTCGCCCTATACTGAATCATATCTTCTATGAACGGTCTAAACGTTAATTAGCTGTCGCCCTAAACGTTTTTCCACACCATCACTTCAACACATAGACATATTAAAGCGACGAAACATATTCATAGAACGATAAATAGTCAAAAACACAAAGTCACGATAATATATGTCTTAACTACGAAGTATCCTAGCGTTCATCTAATCCCAAACACAAAAGGGATTTAGCTACTCATAATTGAAAGAAAAACAACTACAGAATTAAAAGATAAAGATGAAGAACTCATGATCTTTCCTACTGATGAATCTGAGATGATCTCATGGAATGATCTTCGTTCTTCATTAATTCGGCGTGAATCCTTCGTTGATCCGTCTCTTGCGCTCTGGGACGGGATTTCCTATTCTTTTCGCCCTCTTTTCGTCTCTGGATGGTTGGGAATTGATCTCTGGTAAGTTGTGCCCTTTCTGGGTCGAATTTGGGCTTTTTATAGCGATTCCCGTAACGGTCACGGCCTGGGACATGGGCCGTCACGGCCGTGACCTTCGCCAACTTAAATCGCTCGACTCTCTGCCAAGTGTCACGGCCAAGTGCATAGGGTGTCACGGCCGTGACCATCTTAGGTTGACCTCTCTGCCATGAGTCACGGCCTGGCGCATTGGGCGTCACGGCCGTGACCATCATCTATCGAACTCCCTGCCTCTCATCACGGCTTGGTGCAAGGTCTGTCACGGCCGTGACACTGGCAGTGGCTTTATTTCGGTCTCTGATGGGTGTCACGGCCAAATGCATAGGGTGTCACGGCCGTGACACATGCCAGTGTTGCTCATTATTGCATCGTTTTGCCCCGTTTTTACTCGTTTTTGCCCGAAACTCGTCCTAAGCTCCTTCAATAAAAGATAAGTGTAAATATATTGAATAAATGCATAAGTTCATTGCTAAAGTTCTAGTATACCCCAAATAAATACTATGATAAACGTATTGAAATGCGTTTATCAAATCTCCCCACACTTAAGCATTTGCTTGTCCTCAAGTAAATTAGAGATCAGATAAAGCATCAAATCAGGACAATGGCACGATAGTTCGCAATTTATCATCAAAGCTAGAGAGCACTAAAGGAATCGAGTAAACAATCATGAACATCGCACTAATGACCTGCACCTGCCAACCTGAGCTTCCCTCGCACTGCAAATCAAGACCTATACCTCACAAGGATTCACTCAATTCACTCAAGTGTATAGACTAGCATATGGTGAGTCGCTCAATTCGTGCACTAGTCCAGCCCCTACCAGAAACTTGCAAGCTAATCACATCTCTACTATTCAAAGTGGCAAGTATAAATCTGGGGGTCTTTCGGGGGAAACGGGTCGAAAAATCATGAAGCGACACGCATATGAACACTTAAACTTAGAGCTAGGACACGTAATCAAAAATTATCAAAGAACACAGCATGATCAAACAGACAGTCACACGTCCCAACATAAGACTCGACGTTCTCGCTCCGAAATCCTAGACTTTTCTGCTCGACCCTCTCAACTCAGTTCCCTTTCATTTTCAGCCCTTTCACCTTAGTTACGCTCTACTTTTGTGCACTGCCCTTATTCCCTAAAAACATCAAGGTTCGGCTTTTGTCGCAAAGAATACATCGTCACAGCGAATGTCGTGTACCTAGGGATACTTATTATCGAGACCTATATCTTGACAAAGGGTTATGGGAAGGCTTATGTAAGGGATCGGGTCATTTTAGGAAACGGTCAAGTAAGGCACGAGCCATTTCATGAATAGCAGAGAAGAGCATCAAATCAAACACTGAAACAGTAACTCTCAAGTTCGACTTCTGCTCTATTCTAATCAACTCAGGCTCATAAAATCTCTGGAGGTTTATTCGGGTCAGTGGCTTCTGTAACATACGAGGTAAGCAACGAATACGCTCAGGCTCAAAGTGGCTAACTAATGGGGTTCGTCATGGTTAAGAAAATTTGGCCTTGGACTTGATTCCTAATGCCCTCATCATTTTCACACTCACGCACCAAAACAGTTTCAACACGTATCAGACAGGCAAGTTCCAGTGAGATATAGACTAGGCACGTCACACAACCAAGAAAAATGAGCATAAGCTCGTCAGGCTCAATTCTCACACGAAACAGGGTTATGTGTACGGATCTATCAAAACAGTGCTATATCTATTCAACAGGCAGGATTCAATCAGTCATGCATATCCTAATTGCTCACGGAATTTCATAAAATGCAGACCGACTCAAGATAATCGCAAACAATCATGCCTGATTCAGTAATTCATGTCTTTCCAACGAACTCAACGACTCATGGACACGTCATAAAATTTAAAAATTTTCACGTAAGTTCTAAAACTAAATTCTCCTCCCCACACTTAAGTCAGACGTTGTCCCCAACGTAAACAGAATAAAAGGGACGGAAAAAGAGTTTAAAAGAACGGGACTCCCCTGACATGGTCGTGACGTAGTTGTTTATTTTGCGCGTGAAGGTCGTGTTGTAATCCATTATGCGTATCCTGGAGCTAGCTAGAGAGCAATAGACACGAAAAGAGAGTAGTCATAAGATTAACTAGAAACATAGTTATAAGCTTCGAAGGTGGAAACAAGATAAAACACACGCGACTACTTAAGCAAATGAAATGTCATAGAAAGAAAATGACAAATCCCTAAGGTGGCGGCGGCGGCGGCGGTGAGGGTTTTCTCGGGCGGAGGAGAGCCATCGATCGCTTGGACATCTCGAGCGCCTGGTCCATGGCATGCAGGGCCTGGTTGTAGCGATCCAGCTCTTCTCGGTACTGACGGTGGGCTTCCTCATTCCGTCACTCGTGCTCCTCTTGTCGACGCTGCGTCTCTTCGCTGTATGCCGGGCTTTTTCGTCCCGTTGTAGCGCTTCGGCGTTCATCCGCATCAGTCCTAGCGTAGGGCGTCGAGGTCCGCCGTTGACGCGTATGGGCACTAACGTGGACCCTCCACATCAGAGAATAATAAATATTATACTGCCCTTGTTACGGTGACGAAAAAGTCGGGACGAGTTCAATAATTATCTGCTGCAACCCCGTCGGAGGTATCGCCCACGACTGAGCAGAAATTATGGCGGCGAAATTCGATATTGAAAAGTTCAACGGGAGAAACTTCTCACTGTGGAAATTAAGATAAAGGCGATCTTATGCAAAGACGGCTGTTTGGAGGCTATCGATGGAAACCAGCCACCGTGACAGACGACAAGAAATGGAACGAGATTGACGGGAACGCTGTAGCAAATCTTCATCCGGCACTAGCAGATGAGATATTGTCCAGCGTCGAAGAAAAGAAAACGGCAAAGGAGATTTGGGACCACCTAACCAATCTGTACGAGCCGACGTCGTTACACAACAAAATTTTCTTGAAAAGAAAATTGTTCACCTTGAGAATGTCTGAATCTACTTCGGTGACGGAGCATCTCAACGTCTTGAATACTCTGTTTTCCCAGCTAACATTGTTGGGGTATAAAACGGAGGATAAAGAACGTGCGGAAATCTACTTCAAAGTCTGCCTGATTCGTATGATCAACTCATCATCAACTTGACGAACAACGCAAAAGTTCTGGTCTTCAATAATATCGCAGCTGCTATTCTCGAAGAAGAAAATCGGCGAAAGAACAAGGAGGACAGGCAAGCAAGCTCGCAACAGGTCGAAGCTTTGACGGTGATGAGAAGGAGATCAACGGAACGTGGTTCAAGTGGGAGTCACACTCAAGGCAGGGGAAAATCAAGAAGTAAGAAGAAGGATATGAAATGCTACCACTGTGGAAAGAAGGGTCACCTGAAGAAGGATTGTTGGAGCCTGAAGAATTTCAATCCTCAAGGAAATCTGGCAAACGCGCCAGGTGGAGGCGTATTGTGTAGCGAAGCAGCTATCTCAACGGAGAGCAGGAAGTCGTACGATGAAATATGGCTTCTTGACTCGGGCGCAACTTATCATATGACCTCTCGAAGAGACTGGTTCAATCACTACGAACCTATCTTAGGAGGATCTGTGTACAGTTGCGAAGATAATGCCTTAAAGATCGTAGGCGTTGGAACCGTGAGGTTGAAGTTGCATGACGGTACGATTCGCACTATTCAAGGAGTGCGGCACGTGGAAGGTCTGAAGAAAAATTTATTGTCTGTGGGACAACTCGATGATCTTGGCTGTGAAATCAAAGTTCGGGGAGGAATAATGAAAATATTCCGGGGAGCACTTGTACTCATGAAAGGTGAAAAGGTTGCTGCAAATTTGTATACGCTGTTGGGAGAGACGGTGCAAGACGGGGAAGCATCTATAGTTTCAGGAAATTCAACCGAAAGATCTACTATGCTATGGCATCAGAAGCTCGGGCATATGTCGGAACAAGGAATGAAAATTCTTGCAGGCCAGAATCTACTTCCGGGTCTCACGAAGGTGTCACTTCCGTTCTGTGAGCATTGCGTAGCAAACAAGCAGCATCGGCTACAATTCAACACATCGAATTCTAGAAGCAACAATATTCTAGAGTTGGTTCACTCTGATGTATGCCAGTCACCGATTTCATCCCGAGGAGGAGGGAAGTACTTCGTGTCTTTCATCGACGATTACTCCAGGAGATGTTGGGTGCATATTATCAAGAGTAAGGGAGATGTGTTTGCAACCTTCAAATTTTTCAAGGCTCGGGTCGAACTTGATACAGGGAAGAAGATCAAGTGTTTGAGGACGGATAATGGAGGAGAATATACTGGCAAGGAATTTGATAGCTTTCGCAAAAGGGAAGGCATCAAAAGGCACTACACTACGGCGTATACTCCACAACAAAATGGAGTGGCGGAGCGGATGAACAGAACTCTGTTGGAGAGGACAAGAGCCATATTGGGAGCTGCATGTCTGGATAAATCTTACTGGGCCGAAGCAGTCAACACCGCCTGCTACGTGATTAATCGATCGCCTTCAACAGCAATTGATCAGAAGACGCCGATGGAGATGTGGATCGGAAAGCCAGCGGATTATTCCAAACTCCATGTATTTGGAAGTCCTGTGTACGTGATGTACAATGCCCAAGAAACTACGAAGCTGGATCCGAAGTCCAGAAAGTGTTTGTTCTTGGGGTATGCTGATGGTGTGAAGGGGTATCGCCTGTGGACCCCACTGCCCACAAGGTTGTTATCAGCAGGGAGGTTATCTTCTTAGAAGATAAACTAATAGGGGGAAATGATAGCACTACAAAGGAAAGCCCAGAAACTACGACGATTCAGGTGAAAGGGAAGTCTATCGAACAAGATTCTTCGAAGCAGCACCGGAGCACGATGAAGGGCCAAGCGAATCTTCAGAGCCAGAAGTTAGAAGGGGCTCACGCAAAAGAGCCGCACCATCCTGGCATGAAGATTACGATATGGACAGTAACGTTGCATACTGTCTTCTAACTGATGACGGAGAGCCATCAACTCTTCAAGAAGACTGAACAGTTCAGATGCAGATTAGTGGTTGGCGGCAATGCAAGAAGAAATGGAAGCTCTACGGAAAAATAAGACTTGGGAGTTGGTGCCACTACCTCAAGGAAGAAAGGCAATCGGCAATAAATGGGTCTTTAAGATCAAGCGGAACAGCGATGATCAAGTAGAGCGATTTCGTGCACGACTGGTGGTTAAAGGTTACGCTCAGAAAGAAGGCATCGACTTCAACGAGATATTTTCACCGGTGGTTCGACTGACGAATGTTCGGGTATCCTGGCGATGTGTGCTACATTTGACCTACATCTAGAGCAACTAGATGTGAAGACGACTTTTCTTCATGGAGATCTTGAAGAAGAGATTTATATGCTCCAACCGGAAGGTTTTGAAGACAAAGAAAAGCAGTACTTGGTTTGCAGGTTGAACAAATCTCTATACGGTCTCAAACAGGCGCCGAGGTGTTGGTATAAGAGATTTGATTCCTTCATCATGAGCCTTGGATACAACAGATTAATGCAGACCCTTGTGCATATTTCAAGAGGTTTGGTGAAAATGATTTTATCATATTATTGTTGTATGTTGACGACATGTTGGTAGCAGGTCCCAACAAAGATCGTGTTGAAGAACTCAAGGCACAGTTGGCTAGGGAATTTGAAATGAAGGACTTGGGACCAGCAAACAAGATTCTAGGGATGCAAATTTACCGAGACAGAAATAACAAGAAGATTTGGCTTTCGCAGAAGAATTATCTGAGGAAGGTCTTGCGACGCTTCAATATGCAAGATTGTAAGCAATTTCTACCCCACTTCTTGTTAATTTCAAATTATCCTCAAGTATGAGTCTTAGCAGTGAAGAAGGGAGGATGGAGATGTCTCGAGTACCATATGCATCAGCGGTGGGAAGTCTTATGTTCGCGATGATTTGTACACGACCAGACATTGCACATGCAGTGGGAGTAGTAAGTCGGTACATGGTGAATCCGGGCAAAGAGCATTGGAGCGCGGTGAAGAGGATCCTACGATATATCAAAGGAACCTCAGATGTTGCATTATGTTACGGAGGAGCAGACTTTACTGTCAGAGGGTACGTTGACTCTGATTATGCAGGTGATCTTGACAAGAGCAAATCTACCACGGGATATGTGTTCACTCTTACTGGCGGAGCCGTAAGCTGGGTAAACAACTGAAGCTGAAGTCGGTATGGTTGAAATGGTCATGGAGGAACTCGGCACGAGCAGAAGAATATTCCTCTGTTCTGTGACAGTCAGACTGTCTTGCATCTCGCAAGGAATCCAGCTTTGCATTCCAGGTCAAAACACATACGAGTCCAGTATCACTTCGTTCGTGAGAAAGTGGAAGAGGGCACGGTAGATATGTTGAAGATTCATACGAAAGACAACCTAGCAGATTTCTTGACGAAGGCGGTCAACACTGACAAGTTCATTTGGTGTCGTTCCTCGAGTGGCCTAGCGGAGACGTAAGCAACACGATGGCAAGGGAGAAAGAATGGTGTGAAGATCTGATAGATCCTCAATCAAATCTTCAAGTGGGAGATTGTCAGACCATACGGCTATACAAGTCAAAAGAAAAAAAAAAATATTGAATGGTCATCGTGAATGAGGTAAGTGATTACCTCATTTGTGCTAGTTCCATTGCCTATAAATAGGCCATCCCACAAACGTATGTTCATCACACAGAAGCACAAAGCAAAGACAGTGCGATAGAGAAAATAGAGAGAAATAAAAATAGAGAATTTGTCGGGTATTTTCTCCGACTATAAAGAGAGAGGTTGAGGGTTTTCTCCTTATAGATCGAGAGGTGTAACTCCTATATTTTTCCTCAATAGTGAATTCTTTTTCCTTGCCCGTGATTTTTACCCCTGGAGGTTTTCCACGTTAAATCTCGGTGTCCACATTTTATCTTTAATTGTTCAAATACTTAGCCGCGGTATTACTCGACCGGGTCCGCTGCCACGCCAACATCCACGGACCAACGAAAGCTCTTTATATTAATACAAGAATTTGGGATACATGATTCCAACTCTCTCACCAACTCTCCTTTTTAGAGCTCAAAGAAATTCGCTGTCTATCGAAAGATACAATCGCTCGAACATCACTACACGATCACTATTAGTCTGCTATTATAAGAAATAAAGCACTAATCGTTTGTCAGCCCTTGGCTTTGTCAGCTTGTATTCTGTGCCTTATGTGTTGTACCACGAGTTATTCCCTTACAGAAACGTTCTAGCTACTTATAAGTATGAATCTGAGCCCTTCAATCCTTAGCCCGCCAAGATCAACGATCCTCGAACCAAGCTTAAATACTTAACAGATTCCAGCTTTGTTTCAACTCTTAGCAAGCCATGATGATCTTAGCTTTGCTTCTATTCCTTCAGGCCTTGATTTTCACAGTTTAGGACTTAAACGACGCAGGTAATAAAATTATAAAGCATTGACACAAAAAATAAAAATGAAAATCCAGAAATTACTCGATAAATTATCCAATTTTTTATACATCCCACACACCGATTCTACCTTATTCGTAAAACCAGGTACCAATTATTCCACCATCTTCGAGCACAAACGTAGCCCAACATATATATACATATTATATCACCATGCATACGCTATCTCAAGAGGCTTACGGCCAACATCGCCTGAGAAATAAATTCCGTCGCTCTGCGCGGCCCAATAACAGACCTTCGAAGTGCACTTCGTCGCCAGGCTTTTGCTGAAGACGTCGAACGTCAACGCCTTAGAATTCCATACAAAACGACAGAAGTAGAGCGTCGACAGCTGTAAGTTCTGGCAAAATGTCCAACTCGTCTCTTGGTCGAGGAGGAGAGGCTTGTAGCCGTGGTCGCTGTTCCCCGACTGGCATCGGACCCACAGCGGCGGCGCGTTGCCGGAGTTTATCTTGTTCGCTATTCTCACCTTGTACTTGTCCGTGAAGATGCAGATCTTCGCCGACGCGCAGGTTGCTGTTATTGTAAGGACGAAGAGGAAGCATAAGATGTTGTTTTCGCTTTTCTGCTTCATAATGGCGCGTGCGTGTGTGTGTGTGTTTATTTTTGTTCTTTTTTTAGATTATAGGAAAATGAAATGTGTTTAAGTATGGATATGATTTTCTTGATGGACTGGGAATTGCGTAATCTTGGGATATATTTAGTCATTAAATGTTTGATTTGTGTACGAAATAAGGGTTTTCATATATGGTGAAGAGGAAGCATGCGATGTTAATTGTGTTTGCTTTTCTGCTTCATATATATGGCGTATGTGTGTGTATGTGTGCGTGTTTTAGCTTTTAGATACAAAATGTGTTTAAATAGGGATATGATTTTCTTGATGGAATGGGAATTGCATAATCTTGGGATATTTAGACATTAAATGTTTGATTTGTATGTGAAATGCGGGTTTTCATATATGGTGAAGAGGAAGCATGCGCTGTTGTTTTTGCTTTTCTGCTTCATAATGGCGCGTGTGGGTGTGTGTGTTTTTTTTTATTATTATTTTTAGATTATGGGAACGAAATGTGTTTAAATAGGGATATGATTTTCATGATATGGGATTGCGTAATCTTGGGATATTTAGTCATTAAATGTTTGATTTGTGTATGAAATGGGGGTTTTCCTATATGAGGTTGTAGGTTTTGGGTGTTATCGATTCTGTAATTAATTTTTTCGGTTTGTGTAAGGTTACGCTGCGATTACCTGTCTTTGATTGCGCGAAGTTTTATTTAAGTAATTTATTCTACTGCTTACCTTATCGTACCATATTATCTAGAGAAGAACCACGTAGCAAATAAGAAACTCTGTATTACAGTACAACGAAATGGATTCCACGATTAACTGGCCAATTAATAAATTATCATTAGTGCTTGAACGTAGGAATTCAATTCTTTCCTTCCATCTATTTGGAATAAACCATGGGACCGGAATGCAATTCATTGTCATTACGTAACATCTTGCGCATGAGCTAAACATAATAGAAAATCTTTAGCCAAAACCTATCTAGAGCGCGTTTGGAATCACGTATTTCAACGAAATCGCTTGATTTTAAATTATGAATTTCAAAATCGTAATTTTAAATTAAATTCATTGTTTGGCAAACTTTAGGACTTCGAAATTCGGATTTCAAAAAGAGCTCGACTCGAGCTCGTGAAGCTCGTCGAACTCGATTTCTACCTTTTCTAGGGTACAAAATAAAATAAAATAAAAATCATGAATAATATAAAAAACAGCTTGTGAGCCGGCTTGCGAGCGCCCATGAGTGAGCTCGAGCTCGAGCCGGCTCATTCGCGAACCTGTGACGAGCTCGACCTCGACAAGAGCTCGTCAAGCTCGAGCCGGCTCATTCGCAAATCGATGACGAGCTCAAGTCGGCTCATCGGGCTTAAGAATCGGCTCGACTCATCATCATCCACCTCACCTGGACCACCTCCTAATTATTATTATCATTATTACTATTATTGTTGTTGCTGTTGTTGTTGGTGTTGTTGGTGGTGGTGGTGGTGTTGTTGTTGTTGTTGTTATTATTATATTATATTTTTTAATTATTATTATTACTTATTATTATTAAACTATTGTTGTTACACTATTATTATAATAATTATTATTATTATCATCCGATACGAAAACTCGTTAAGTGTTCAGCTTTGAATTTTGAAAACGACCATTTGACACGGAATTTCAAATTCGATAAATTATAAGAGTTCGGATTTCCCCTCATTTTGGGACGAAATCAAATCCAAATCGTTTGGATTGCCAAACGGAGGATGTGGCTGAAATCCGGATTTCGATCCAAACGGGGCATTAATCAATTACAATTCTCAAAGAGCTCTTGACTACTAAACGTTATTGTTATTTGATGATGATGATTATTATTATAATATTATTTTAACTAATTATTATTTAGTCTATATATTAAAGGTGATGGGTGAGTATAAACGGCTTCTTGGTCTGTCACATTGATAGTGCTTTCACAATTTTGCCCTTAATATTTTACTTTATTTTAATTTTATCCTTAAATTAAAATTTTATTTTCTAAATACTTAATTAACAATATCAAATAAGATATATTTGCACATAATTTAAGTTAGACCGAATTGCATGCAATAAGTTGTAAAGCAAAACTAGGGTGAGCGCGGTGCGATTTGGGCGGATTTTATCGAAATTTCAACCCGACCCAATGTTTTGCGGTTCTTGAAAATTTACCCCAACCCGATCATAAAATCTTAACCCGATACGTTGCGGTTTGCTTGTGTTGGGTTGGGTTGGGTTGGGGCGTTTTTGCGATTTTTTCGATACTTTTATCACGACGAAAGAACCACTATAGTAAGTAATGTAAAAATACATATCATAAACTTGGATCAAAAATAAACTATACATAGTATAATGTCATCTTAACAAGGAACAATAGTAACAAGCAAAAGTCGGATAACTCACATTCCCGAGAATAGGAAAAAATATTAGTACTTCAAATCAAATGATTTTTTAAGTTGTGTGCGTTACAATCGAAGGCCCGGGCCTCCCTTCCAACCTCTTTGTACTAATTTAGTGGCTATTAATATTTTATCTAATTGGGCTTTCCTATTTTCATTTGGGTTTAGGGTTTAGGGTTTAGGTTTAGGCTTTAGGGTTTATATATATATATATATATATGCTTATATTTTATTAAGCCCCATGCCTTTGGTCAAACTGTCACTAATTCAATTAATATAGTCTGTCTATTGACCAATTATATCTCATATACAAAATAATCATGTTTTAAAAATAATATAAAATTAAAAAAGATAACTACCCACTGCCCAATGTTTTTTAAAAAATAATATAAAAACTAAAACAAATCATCCACTATCTTTTCCTGCAAAATCTAAATTTGGTATGTAATTTTATATTTAAATTATAATTTACACTATGTATTTTAGATAAAATCAATATAGTATATGTATATGCACATGCATTTGAGTATGCAGAATTAGTATATATTAATGCTTATGTCTTCCTAGCTAGACAATTTGAATAACTATTGGTACAACTATTTTATGAAATATTTTATAAAACATACATAGTAAAATTATTTTCTAGTATATGCGGTTGGGTGCGGTTTTATGCGGTTTAAAAAATACAAATCCAACCCGACCGCAAAATATGCGGTTTTATATTCTAAAACCCAAACCAACCCATCGACCCGTTAACCCGACACTTGCGGTCGGGTTGGGTTGGGTCGATTGGGTGGGGCGGTCCGACGGGTATGCTCACCCCTAAGCAAAACCACTTAAAAAAGAAAACCCCGAAAATATTCACTAAAGTGACCATTCATCATATATCCAATAATCAATTTTCGAGCTTCCCTCAAAACTCTTAAAATTATTCATCCAGATATATTATTCATCTAAGACAATAATACAATAAAACAATCACCAACTAATCACTTTTTCGAGCGGCTTACGCTTGACGTCACCCGAGAATATATCCCGTCGCCCAACGCCACGCAATAACAAACCTTCGACGTACACTTGGTCGAAAGCGACTTGTTGAAGACGTCAAAAGTCTTATCCTTGGGCCCGAATGTAAATCGGCAAAAGTATAGGGTGCTGTGCTGCAAATTCTCTCAGAACGACCAGCTCGTCTCTTGGTCTGGGTAGAGGGTCACTATTCTTCCGCGGTCGTCGTCGCCGGACTTACAGTGGACCGCCAAAGGGCATTTTTGGGATTTGGCGCTATTTTATTAACGATTCTGACGCTGTATTCGTCCGTGAATAGGCGAGCCTATTCGCTGTCGATTGCTCGGATGTAAGAAAGAATAAGAGGAAGAATAATGCTATGTTGCATGGCTTCATCTTTGGCTTGATATGTTTTTGTATATGTGTGTGTATATATATATATATATGTGTGTGTGTTTGTGTGCCAATGTGTGTTTTGAAATAGCTGGATGATGAGTGATGAGCTTATTCGGGTATTTGTAGTGATTTATCAATGATCTTTTTAGCCAAGTATTGGGTATGCATGGTATGGGATATGCCTAATCTTATTGTGATGTTTGCAATAGCAATCTTATTGTCTTCTTTAGTGATGCTTTTTGGCCGAAGTGTGTAGCATGGGATTTCATATTAATTGTTATTTGTTGTTGTTATTGTTATACAATTAATTCTTATGGTTTTATTTATTCATTTCTTAAATCATTTAAATTATTAACTAGCATTTTTTTTTTAGAAGAATGATTTCATTCATAAATCCAAATGGATACAAATATACAATAGAGCAATACAAAAAATTACATCATAATTGACTATTTCTATTGCGTAGATAACAGATGATAGCACAGTATCCGTTCTCAAAACCCCAAAAAAGGGAAAATGACCCGAAAGGAAACTCCCCGTGGGGAGAGATAGGCTCCCACGAGGGGAGGAGAAACGCTCCCACGAAGGGAGAACGGGCTCCCACAAAGGGAGAAAAACTCTACGAAGGGGAGAAAACTCCAGAAAGGAGAAAACTCCCCCGAGGAGAACACGCACGACCGAAACGGCCGAACGGAAGAACGGGACTGCTACTCTCTCGCCATACTGCCCGAGAATCTGCCAGATCCGCTCCCACCGGACCTGCCGCCGCAACAAAATGCCACCATCGACTTCCATCGCCAGATCCGCCACAACAAACGTTCCGCCGCTAGAAACAACACCACCGGGCCACAAAACTCCACAGGATCTGGAATCGGAGGTCGCTGCGGAAGCTCCGCCCCCAAACTGACGTCATCGCCGACAGATCTGCCCTCGACATATACCTCACCAACGCCACACCTCTCCTCTCGCGGCTGCCGAGACCTTCCGTCGCTTCTGAGCTCTTTTTGTGGGTGGGTGGTCGAGCTCCCGTGGCAGCCAAGCTCCGGGCTCAAGCTGGTGATGGCGGCGGACTTGGGCTTAAAGAAGCCCCTTAATCGAACGACGAGGAGATGACGAGCCAAAGATGGTGGTGCCGGCGCACCCGGTGGGCGGTGGTGGTGACAACCCCATTATAAAATACGAAACACGAAATGGAAAATAAAAGAGATGGGGCTCCCCAACCTCCGCTAAGGGAGGAGGGGAGGAAGAAGCGGAAATTTATTGGTGGAGGCAAATTATTAACTAGCGTGATTAAATAATGATAACATCTTTCTATTTTATTATGACCAATGGCATCAAAGAACGTCATTGTAATTTTAATTTTATAGAATAATTACCGTTATGCACTTCTGTTATCGTCTATTTTTAGTTAACTTAATGTTCTCGTCTTCATTTAATCATTAATAACTCGTGATCGTTTTGATTATTAAAATATACAATAAATAATAAAATTATTATATAAAACCACGCCACATAGGTTGAATAAAGTGTTTTTCTCTTCACAATTATATTAGCTACACAGACAGTGTGCAAGGGTGACTAGTATATTATTATTGTGAAAGGAGTATGCAACAAAATTGTTATTAGAAATCGAGGAGTCCTTTCTAAAACTAATTGTAATAGGAGGAGAAAACCTCTTATATATAGTGGCTTAAAAGAGCTTGAATTAGTTGATGTGGGACAAAATCCAATTTATAAACTCAACAATTGTTGAAGAGTATTTGTGAGTTTAGTGTCGCAAATTATGTCATTAAGACGATGTTGTTCCACCTTGGTGCTCGCGCATCTAAGTCTCTCAATACGATAACATTTCGAAATTAATGAGCTTTCAGACGTCGAAAGCCCTACTTGCGAACATACTTTTCGATTTTTTAGACTATTATTGTTGCCAAATTTGATATTTTACCATGCGAAAGAAAAATTAGTCAAGATGTTCTGTGTGAAGGTAAATATAATATTTATTTCCTTAGTTTACATTCTACATCATCCTCAATTTATACAAGTATTCTAAACCATATGTAATCAAGATAAATGCAATCCCATAATTGCAGCCGATCATAAAGTTCCCTGATTTACTCCATGCTTTACTCCATTAGCCCCCCTCAAGCAACATGCGGGATGAGGACCATGCATAGCTTGTCTCGGGAAAATTCAAACAGCGGACGACGAGGAGCTTTAGTAAAAATATCTGCAATCTGTAAGTCGGTGGATATGTACTCCGTGCGTAGCCTTTTATTTGAAACAAGCTCACGAATAAAGTGAAAATCAATATCGATGTGCTTCGCCCGCTTGTGAGCACTCGGATTTTGACTTAGAAAAAGCGCACTATTGTTGTTCGAGTATAAAGTAGGACAAGACGTCGGTTGGATACGGAGCTCTCGAAGAAGTTGAAGCACACATACAATTTCTGAGGCTGCATTTGCAAGAGCCCGATATTCGGATTCACAACTTGAACGAGAAACTGTGGGTTCTTTCTTAGCACTCCAAGAAACTAGATTGCCACCAAGAAAAATAGAATATCCATAAGTAGATCGTCTTGTTTCCACACAACGCGCCCAATCAGCGTTAGAATATGCAATGAGAGTCGATGAAAAGCCACGAGTAAAGGATAAACCATAAGCTGGCGTAAAAACCCTTTACGTATCGAAGAATTCGCTATACTGCTTGAAAATGTTCGACGGCAGGATTCTGCAAATGTTGACTAACCAAATTCACGGCAAATGACAGTCGGGCGTGTAACCATAAGATATTGGAGAGCTCCAACCAACAATCGATATAAAGTAGGATCATCATACGCCTTTCCATCAGTAGAAAGCTGACAACCTGCAGGTAGTGGAGTAGAAACCGGTTTGGAGTCTCTAAAGATGCCCGCTGAAGAATATCACGAGCATATTTGCCTGATTAAGGAAAATGCCCGACGAAGTATAAGAACTCAAGACCTAAGAAATAATTGTTTTCCAAGGTCCTTGATGGCGAACTCCTTACGTAGGCGTGCGATGAAGGAATTTAGACTAGTTCTCGAGTTTCCTGTCAGAATAAAATCATCAACATATACCAAAAGATATAAAATTGATGACCCGTGAATATAGATGATAACGACGAATCATTGCGTGCATATGAATCCAATGCTCAAGAGAAAATCACCGAGTCGTTGAAACTAGGCATGTGGAGCTTGCTTTAAACCATACAGCGCCTTTTTAAGGCGGCAAACATGACCTGGATACTTGGCATCCACAAATCGAGGTGGTTGCTCCATGAATACGGGTTTCGATAAAACTCCATTTAGAAAGCATTTTTTACGTCTAACTGATGAAGAGGCCAATGATTCAGTACAACAATAGAGAGCACAACTTGAACCATAGAAGCCCTAACCACGGGACTAAAGGTATGTGAGTAATCAAAACCGGCAACTGCGTGAAACCTTGAGCAACAAGGCGGGCTTTATGACGGTCAATCGATCCATCAGCTAAAACATTGGTTTGGAAAACCCATTTTGATCCCACAACATTTGTATTTGTAGGACGTGGAACAAGATCCCAAGTCTGATTAGAGTGAAAAGCAGAAAGTTCTTCGTTCATAGCGACAACCCATTCAGGCCGTTTTAAAGCCGATTTGATCCCACGTGGTTCACGAACCATAACAATAGCATTGAACAAGCTAGTACAAGCATAATAGGTCAGATGCTTCAGTTTAAAGATACCTGACCGAGTCCGAGTTTGCATCGGGTGACTAGAAATGATGGGTGGCTGCGCAACGAGCGGTTGTACTTGAGAAGATGGATCAAGCTGTGCCGTTGAGTCAGATTCAATAACATGATCAACAGCATTGTCGCTTGTATGACTTGTAGGAGTGGGGACAACCGAGGAGGTTGCGACATTGTTCGTCACATATAGTACAAAGTTGATGTTGAGAGCGTTTGAGTACAGTATCGGACGAAGTCGTGGTGCTGGGTAGTGGACTAACCGCTCTTGGTGGCTCAAAAAATTCCTGAATAGGTACGGAGTGTACGTTTGACCTGTCATCAGATTTAGCGAACGGAAAAGAGGATTCCACAAATTAGCATGGCGAGATATATAAAAGCGTAAGGAAATAGGATCGTAGCAATGAAACCCTTTATGTGAGCTGATGTATCCCATAAAGATACAAGCTGTGCTTCGTGGCTCAAATTTGTTTGCTGTATAATCTCGAAGACATGGATATACTCGGCAACCAAATGGATGAAAATTCTCAAAGTCTGGACAGTAGAGAATAACAGCTCAAATGACGATTTTCCATCTAGTACTTTGGAAGGTAGACGGTTGATTGTATACTGCACTACTGAAGGCCTCGACCTAGAACTTCATAGGGATATGAGAATGGAAGAGCATCACTAGCCTTGTTACAGTGACATGTCTATGCTTTCGTTCCACCGTCCATTTTGCGCTGGCGTATAAGGACAAGAAAGAATGTGACGAATGCCCACTTCACGAAAAAATTCTGCACCTTATTGTTGGTGAACTCTGTGCCTCCATCACTGTGAAAAGTCTTAATACGACGAGAAATTGATTTTCAACAAATGTGCTAAACTGAAGAAGTACATCATAGAAATTAGATTTGTGACGCAATGGATAGAACCACGTGAACCGAGAGAAGTCATCCACAAAAATGACATACTAACGAAAACCGGAACCCGAACAGATTGGAGCAGGTCCCCACAAATCACAATGAATAATATCCAAAACAGAAGAAGAACGCTTATCATCTAAATTAAAGGGCAAGCGCTTACTTTTTGCCTTTTCGCAGGTGTGGCAAATCACTGGTTTGGATAACAAGGAAGTCACAGATATCCTCTCAGCCTTATTTAAATAGGAGATTGCGTCGTAAGATACGTGACCAAGACGGTAGTGCCACAGTTCGAAAGATGCTTTCGGTATCTGAGTCGCCACCAAAACCCTATGAGGAACATACAACTTATAAAGTCCTTGACTACGCCGCCCATGTGCTAGAATGTCTTGACTGAGACGATGTTGATCATAAAATGGCTTTCAGTAAAAGCACATTGACAGGTAAGTCACTGGTTAATTTGCTTACAGAAAGCAAATTCTTCGTAAGGCCAGGGACAACGAGTACGTCAGATAATTTGATAGAAGGTATCAAGGTACAATTGCCGATATGAGAGATAGGCAGTAGTGCACCATTACCGACGACAACTGAATCCAAACCTGTGTACGTCGAAGAGAAATCCAAATCTGACACAAATGGACGATGCGCTCGTATCCAAGTACCAAACAGAATTTGAAGGGTAATCGTGACGGCAATATATTGGCGAGAAAGAAACAAAGAAAAAGAAGAAGAAAAAAAGAAGAAGAAGGGATAATGTTGATGTCTCTAATACCATGTAAAGGTAAATATAATATTTTCCTTAAATGATAAGTTAGGAATTTATATTATTTTTATACCCCGTAAAAGCGTATTTTCGATCGTTATTTACCTAAAATTTCCTCGATATCCCATATTTATGTTCAGATTTATTTTTCGACAGATATCCGAGCAAACAGATCGACAAAGGGAAAATAATGACACTTTTGGGAACGATTCGAATCTTAGGGATCTTCTTGCAATTCTCTATAGTATTTGGGGCAGCCCTGCAATTTATCAGATTTTTCTATTATTCTGGCATAAATCACGTAAAGAGAGACATTATGTGGGCTTGATTCTTGAAGAATAAGTCAAAGATTTCATCATGCTACGTGAGATATTCAAGGAATAGAAATCCAACCAATATATGAGCCAATTAAAGATTCGTATATGGAGAGAGAATGGATCAAGCCGGCTATCTCTATATAAAGGCTTTGAGCAGCGAATAATAGGAGGCTTTTGGGACAGCGAAAAGACGAAGCAGAACCTTACGGCTGAAAATAAAGAAATAGATGGGTGGCGGCTGAAATTAGAGACGAACGACGGCCAAGAGCGAGACAAGACGAGCACCGAAAAAAGGGTGAATTTCTTACCTTTTAATATTTCGATTTCGACAATGTTTTCTTTCGATTTGTTGTCGTCTTCATTTATTAATATGCTAGCGTAATTTCTTTGTGATTAAGGCCGTGTGACGCCGGATTATGACTACGTATTAATGCAATTATTATTTTAATTAATCATATGATTTCAGTCACGTATTCATTTGTGCTTCATATGCGTACGTGTGATTGGCCTCCATGCGTATGATTATTGATTGGTTTATGAGACGGACTAAGTTATTAGACCGATTAGAACAAAACATTGAATACCACTACGTAAAACCGACCAGAGATGGAATTCGGTTTCGTATGTATGGTTTCCGAGACCTTAGGCGCCGAAAGCGTCTAAACTCGGGGAATTTCACGAAGATCGAATGCACGTATAGGAACTACAGTCATATAGACATATAGTGATTGGTTCTCTATTTACGTAGGGTTGCTAGTTACGTGAATAACGGTAGCACATATATTAGGAAATTCCACCTTGACTTGATTCATGTTGATTATATAGATGATACTGCATGAAGACGTAGGAATATTTCGTGCCGAGCATGTGTCTTAATCACGTTCGTCGTTAACTGCTCTATCCTCACCTTATTTACGTTTATTTAATTATTTGTGTTTTATCTCTTTTATCAAATCATCAAACTATAAAAATTTCGTTAGTTTAAATTAGAATTAGGAATATTTTCTTAGAATTAATCGAGTTGTCTTCGCGGATCGATACTCGAACTTCGTCCGTTTTACTACTTGGACGACCTAGTACACTTGCTAGTATTTGAGCGTGTCAAGTTTTTGGCGCCGTTGCCGGGGACAGCCGTACATTAGTTCTAGGAGTTATTCTAAGTTTTAGTGTATTCCTTTTAGTTATTTTTATCATCATTATTCTTATTATTATTACTATTATTTTTTTATATACTTTGATACTCTCATCGTTTTCGTTTGTTTTTGTGGGATCAGGGATGCAGCGATACTCGCAATATTCTCCCGAGACCTATGCGACATGCGATGATGAACTGGAGTGCGACTTTTGCGGATGCCGACATCTCACTAGTGAATGCAAGTATAATCGTTACGAGCCTCCACGATCGTGGTATGATGGACGAGGGGAGAATTGCTACTCTTACACTGGCGATTATTCACCTTCTCCCTCGCATGATTACTTTACTCCACCTCAAAAAGAAAAAGCCGCTTGGGAGATAGCGCTCGAGAAGATGGCGGGGTCGTGTGAGCAACCATTAATTCAAAAACATGCCCAACAACAGATTGATCCACCCCAGAAAGAAAAAGCCGATTGAGAGATAGCGCTCGAGAAGATGGCGGGGTCGTATGAGCAACCATTAATTCAAAAACGTGCCCAACAACAGATTGATCCGCCCCAAAAAGAAAAAGTCGATTGGGATATAGCGCTCGAGAAGATGGCAGTGATACAAGAAGACAATAAACCTACAACTACTTCTACGAGTTTTCAGAGTCTAAAAGCGGAGTTGGAGAATCTGACGGCCCAATTTGTAAAGCTAAAAAATGCAGTGTCTGAACGCGAATAAGTACCCTCGAGCCACATTGAGTCAAACCCAGAAAAGCACATAGAAGTCATTCCATTGAATTATGAAATAACTCAAGAACCGATGTTGGAACCAAGTGAAGCTAACGACGAGATCGAGTTAGGAAGAACCGATCAACCCGCAGAGGCTACTGTAGATTTCGTTCCAGCAGAGCCGAGTCTCCCAGAAGTTATTGAGGATACTATGTTTCCCATGGAGTTGGAGAATCGCAAAGAAACTAGTGAGCATGAAAGCAAGAATTTCACCGTACTTAATGTTGTGGAAAAGAGAAAGATTGAGCCCGAGATTTCTATCCGATTCTACGCTTGGTTATGAAGTCACCGTATCATTCAAATGGCATATTGGCTGAGGAATTCATTAAGGCATTGATGATCGTTGATTTCGATATTACTTGGGAGCAGAAAGTCGACCCATCGAGAGAGTTTAAAAATTGCGATCACGCAAAGCTGTACCATTCTATCAAACTTCTCTCCAAAAGATGAAATCAAGGTGTTCAGTACTTCTACTGAACAGACAGAGTCGTGGACCTTCAACACAACCGAGAGTCGAGCTAACGACTATAAAAACAGCGCTTCTTGGGAGGCAACTCAGGGCCTATCGATGCATATATATTATATTTCAATCCTGCTTACCTTATTCCCATTTTATTGTCATCTAATAAACATTCGCTCTCACGGTGCCGTGTAGTCATGTTTTCTCGCAGGCTCATAAGTAGTTTGGGGGTTACCCGTTCGTGATGGTTGCTTATTTACTGCAAGTCTTCTACATCGATTGATGTAAATTTCAGGGCAATGTCACTTCAACTCTCTCTTTGCTTTTATTTTCCACATTGAGGACAGTGTGCTATTTAGTTTGGGGATGGGATGTGACACATGCTATATTTAATATGCTTACATGTTTAGGTATCGATGTATTTTGGTTAGTGGGTATAATGATGAAAGTTGTGATTTGAACGTCGTCTGTGAAATCTCCTGTATATGATGAAAATTTTTAATTTTTACCGTGTCGTGATATGATTCAATGAATTGAGTGTGATAGTCTCACATGTTGCATTGTTGTGATACTAGCATGATTATTTGGCTGTATTGACTGCTTTAGGAAAGTATTGCGTATCATGAAGCACGAAACCAATTATATATGTGAGTTCCTGAGCCTTCAGAGATTAATTCAGAGCAACTCATTATGCTCGGTGTTTATTCTTGTGTGACGCGCATGGACTGAATAGTTTCGAACTTGCTCTGTTATGCATGTCAATGGTTACTATGTGGATTTTTATGTGCGAAAATGAGAAGGGCACTAGGATTGAGTCATTGGCCTAAATATTTTCCTACCTTGCGTATTTACAACTTAGTGAGTCCCTTTGAGCCTTATTTGACTTATTTGTTGATTTGGAGCCCAGATATTAGCCTGATTGCCTCAAATTTAGCCTATACGACCCGTATCAACGTGTTAATTTATCGATATCGTGAATAGTGGCTTGTTGGTTGAGAAGGAGCTAATCGTCGGTGTATGTTAGTTATGAGCTCGTCTTATGATATAGATCTCTCGTCGTAATATTGCAGCGGACTAGAAACCTCTCCCTTCGATAAGACGTACAAAAAAAATATAGGAGGGGATGGTTCGAAAGAGAGAGAGAGAGAGAGAGAGAGAGAGAGAGAGAGAGAGAGAGAGAGAGAGAGAGAGAGAAAAAAAGAAAGAAAGAAGAAGCAAAAAAAAGTAGCGAGAAGAGCTAGAAAACGAAAAAGGATGAGTCGAGTGAAATAGGCACGACGTTAGAAGAGCGAAATAAGTGGTGAGAAGAGCGATTAGATGATTGACATGTTTGATACTTTTAGCTCACTTTCCCATATGATGCACCTTTTCAAAACCCGAGCCCCATTACAACCCTTTATGAAAGACCCTTTAATTCGTGCATGACTTCTACTATGTGACTATGATATGATATATTTGCAAGCATAGAGTAAATTCTTTTCATGTCGTGAATTGAGCATTTTTATACAGATCCCTATGAAAACAGCCCGAGCGACTTGAGCGATCCTTGTGAGAGTTGTGGATTGATGCGTGGTATAATTCTATCAATGTCTTTCATGCTATGATAAGATTGCGACCTATTACCTCATGCCTCGTGTTTTGACTAGATCGTTCATTTAGTTGGTGACTATCTTGACTATATGCTTTTACATTTTCTGAGATAAAACAGGAGAATTTCATTCACCGATGTTCTATAATCCTAACTTAATTTAGTTTTATTCCGCTTTATGATGATGACGATCGAAGCTAGTTTGGGGGTTGTTGATAAGTTAGGAATTTATATTATTTTATATCCCGTAAAAGCGTATTTTAGATCGTTATTTACCTAAAATTTCCTCGATATCCTATATTTATGTTCAGATTATTTTTCGACAGATATCCGAGCAAGAGGTCGACAAAGGGAAAATAATGACACTTTTGGGAACGATTCGAATCTTAGGGGATCTTCTTGCAATTCTCTATAGTATTTGGGGCAGCCCTGCATTTACCAGATTTTTCTATTATTCTGGCATAAATCACGTAAAGAGAGACATTATTTGGGCTTGATTCTTGAAGAATAAGTCAAAGATTTCATCATGCTAACGTGAGATATTCAAGGAATAGAAATCCAACCAATATATGAGCCAATTAAAGATTCATATATGGAGAGAGAATGGATCAAGTCGGCTATCTCTATAGGTTTTGAGCAGCGAATAATAGGAGGCTTTTGGGACAGCGAAAAGACGAAGCAGAACCTTACTGCTGAAAATAAAGACATAGACGGGTGGCAGCTGAAATCAGAGACGAACGACGGCCAAGAGCGAGACAAGCCGAGCACCGAAAAAGGGAGAATTTCTTACATTTTAATATTTCGATTTCGACAATGTTTTCTTTCGATTCGTTGTCGTCTTCATTTATTAATATGCTAGCGTAATTTCTTTTGTGATTAAGGCGTGTGAGGCCGGATTATGACTACGTATTAATGCAATTATTATTTTATTTAATCATATGATTTCAGTCATGTATTCTTTGTTTGTGCTTCATATGCGTACGTGTGATTGGCCTCCATGCGTATGATTATTAATTGGTTTATGAGACGGACTAAGTGATTGATTAGAACAAACATTGAATACCACTACGTAAAACCGACCAGAGATGGAATTCGGTTTCGTATGTGTGGTTTTCGAGACCTTAGGCGCCGAAAGCGTCTAAACTCGGGGAATTTCACGAAGATCGAATGCACGTATAGGAACTACAGTCATATAGACATATAGTTGATTGGTTCTCTATTTACGTAGGGTTGCTAGTTACGTGAATAACGGGTAGCACATATATTAGGAAATTCCACATTTACTTGATTCATGTTGATTAGATAGATGATATTGCATGAAGACGTAGGAATATTTCGTGCCGAGCACGTGTCTTAATCACGTTCGTCGTTAACTGCTCTATCTTCACCTATTTTATTAACGTTTATCTAATATTTGTGTTTTATCTTTTTTATCAAATCATCAAAACTATAACCGTTAGTTTAAATTAGAATTAGGAATATTTTCTTAGAATTAATCGAGCTGTCTTCGTGGATCGATACTCGGACTTCGTCCGTTTTATTACTTGCACGACCTAGTACACTTGCTAGTATTTGAGCGTGTCATTAAACATTCTACATCATCCTCTATTTATACAAGTATTCTAAACCATATGTAATCAAGATAAATGCAATCCCATAATTGTAGCCAATCATAAAGTTCCTTAATTTACTCCATGATTTACTCCATTATTCTGTAATAAACAGATAGAGATACCGCGCGCACGTAGTTAATTTAACAAAAATCTGACTCATTATAAGTACCTGATTCCCTATTAATGCCCTAGTAATCTTCTCAATAATTGCCATCTTCATCCGTTCATCTACATGTATAAAACCTATCATTTTTTGGCTTGGAAATAAATACGAAATCAAAACCAAATACAAGTTACTTGCATATAACCAACCCATTTGATCCATGTATAAATATATTGTTTACAATGCTCATCACACCACAAATACACAAACCCTAAGAGTTAGTAAAAAAAGACATGAAAAAGTCGCGGTTTTTTTCCTACTCATCGCCCTAACGCAGTGCTTTTTCGAGACCATCGACTCGAAGAAGTGCCTCGTAACAAGGGATTCGAAATCGACGTTACGAATCTAATCGATCAAAACCCTAAATTCCCTCTGACAATCCTATGCAAGTCGAAAGATGATGTCATAGGTCCGAAGACGCTTTATTACAACCAAACTCATTACTGGAAATTCTGTGAGAATTTCTTCGGTCGAACTCTCTACTTTTGCAACTTTAGTTGGCGGAGTAAGTCGAAGACAGTCGATGTATTCAACGGTAAAATTAGGGCAGACTGTTGGACTACTAAGCTTTGTGTTTGGGTTGTGATGAAGGATGGGATTTACTTTGATGGTGGTTATCATAAACCTCCTGCCAAAGTATATGATTGGTAACTTCTTATTGTAATAGTGACAATGGTAACAAGCATGTAATAATATCTATATGTGATTATAGAAAAAATAATAATGATGTGTGTATGATTTGTTTTTGCTCAATAAATTGGTGCGATGAATAAGGCGAATATAACATTTCCTTTTTAATCGATCAAAGTTTAGGGGGGCTAGGTATCGAAAAAATTGTAACTTAATGGTCGGTCATGATTCTGTTAATCGTTGGCAATAGTAACAGTGGTAGAAATTTACAGCGACTTGTCCAATTTTGAAAAATATATAATACAGTTGGGTTAACCGAAGTGGATAGGTAAGATAAAATCGATTTTCTGGCAACGAGAACTACTATAAAATGAGAGATTAAAGCATTAATGACTACCTTAATATTACAATATATGCGAAATTAAGATGCGATATAATGTAAGGTGCAAAATTAAAAAATCGAAATTTTCTACCACGTTTAATTTTTAAAAAATGAAAATGTGTAACTAAAACGAGAAAGAGTCGATCATCATTCTCCCTAATTAGGTATTATGATTTATGACATACGTAATAATATAGTAGATTGATGTTTTAGACGTTGCATTTTTGTTTCGATATTCCGCAGCGTTAGTATCATAGCGTATTGCGCTCTCAAATCAAACATGTCACATATAATGCAAAAATACACAATTAAGATAGTGTAACAATTTCCAAGCAAACTAACTACCAATGTCGCAAAACTCGTTAGGCGCTAACCGGACGCCCGGTAGGGGCCTAGCGCCTAGGCGGGGAGTAGGCGGTTTCTAGGCGGAAATTAGTCGGTATAATTATTTTGCATTTACTTTTTGTTTTGTATATCATTTATACAAATATTACATGATGCATCCAAATTTATCAAAAGACTTGGCAAATATATTACTACATTTATTCTTGAAAGATAGTAATTTAATTTAAAATTTTCATGAGATCAACATGAATAATACTCAAAATTCAAATTAAGATAAAATAATAATAATAATAATAAATAAAAAAATAAATACATCTCTAGCCCAATAAATTTAATTTTTTTTAAGCCCGTTGAGAAAGGCCCAAGGTAATCAAATTTGGGGTTTTCTCATTTGAGTAGTCTGTCTTCAACCGAGAATTTGCAGCTTCTAAATAAAATCAACATTCACTGCCGATGACGACGGGCTGAGGCTTAGGCTGCACAACGAATCTGACCGCGGCTCGGTTGGGCTGTGACGACCTCGGCTGGGCACGACTGAGTCTGCGACGGGGCTGAGACGGCGACGTGAGGCTGCGGCGAAGGGCTGCAGGCGACGAGGGAGGTGCACGGTGGCTGCACTGGCTGGTCGCGCAGGAGAGATTTGGGCTGAGATGGTTTTTGGGTTCTTTGCCAGTGACGAGTGCGAGATAGTCTAGGTTAGATTTGGGATTTTTTTTTTTTAACCGAACGAGAACTCGGGAATTAAACGGGAAAATCGGCATGTACTCGGCCTGGGGGCCGAGTAGGCGGTTTCGACGCCTAGAGTGGCCGAATAGTGGTACTCGCCTCGGCTAGGGCCGAGCGCCTAGGCGGCGCCTACTGAGTTTCGCAACAATGCTAACTATTATATAGAGGATGAACATGTAATATTTGATTTAGTGATATATCGAATGTAAAACACTGGACGATATTATGCTATCCAATTTGTTTTGACAGCTTTGTGAATATATATAGTTTTATCAACATTCATCACAATTGTTACGAAATATAAAAAACTTACATAGCAACGTAAAAAGCACATGTAAAATCGAAAAGCAAAAATACGAATATATCCAAATATCTAAAAATGCACCAAAGCAATGCAAACCCTTTTTCACCAGATATAAATTTGGACCAACGGACTATCATCGACGTCGCCCGTGAAATAAATCCCATCGTTCGCCGCCGCCCAATAGCAAGTCTTCGAAGTGCACTTGGTAGACAAAAACTTGTCAAAAACGTCGAAAGTTATCTGCTTTTCTCCCCACCGAAGGTTGCAGAAGTAAAGCGTAGAGTGCCTCAAATTATCGCAGAAAGTCCAACTCGTCTCTTCTTCGGGCAAAAGAGGAATGAACCCATGATCGTTATTTCCCGACTGGCAATGGGCCAACAAAGTAGGGTCTTCGGCGCTCGTTGGCATTATTTTATTGGCTATTCTTACTTTGTACTTGTCCGTAAATACGCATAGCTTCGCAGTTGCTCGGCCGTGGAGGAACGTTGCTGTTGTTATTGCAAGAACGAAGAGGTAGAATGCGGCGTCGTTTCTCCTCATCTTTGGTTTGTTGGTGATATTCTTGAGTTTCGACTTAGGGTTTTTGTTTTCTGTGGGGCGATTGAAGTTGGTTAAATAGACGAATTTGTGGGAGGTTATTTAGATTGCATTATAGAATATATGAAACGTAATTTGGAAAATATATTATATTGGTGTACGATAATGCTACATGGAGTTTATATTTGGTCAATATAGTATTATAATGGTAAGTGTGATCACATAAGGAAAACAAAATCTAGCGTATTTTTTATATATGGGTTTCTTTCTGTCGGGCGATCACTATGAGGTTAGGTTGATTTTTTTTTTCTTAGAGGATCGTATATTGTTTAGGTTGATTTACTTTCGTATCGTATGTTATTTTAGTTGATTCCTTTTCCTAATCACGTGAATTATTCTTTTAAGTCGTATCCATAAAGGCCGAATGTCAATTTAATTATTTTATGTTTGCTAATAAAAACCTTTGTTTTTAACGTAGGATTAAGGCAAAATATATTGATAATATAAGGACGAAAATTGCATTAACAGTAGAACTTGAGGACGATAATTTAGGGACGAAAATTGCACGTTTGACGAAAATTGTAACTTTAAATAATATAAGACGAAATTACACGGACAAGATTGGAGGACGAAAATTGTAATCCGGCCTATCCATACTAACCTCTTGAGAGTTTATAAAAAACTAGTACTTTTCGCACAATCTATGCATGTGGTTCGAATATATTTTTTGTTATTCTTAATTTAGAGATTATTTTCTTTAATATCAAATAGGGAAATAAAATTTCTAACTATATAAAGAAAAATTGATGTTTAGGAATGTATGTATAAAAAATTAAAATGTTAACGTAACATGAAAAATATTGTAGTAATTAAACAAAATAAATGGATCAAATTGCAAATAAATATGACCAACCAAATTGACAGTTACCACCGCACACCCTGTAATTGAATAGATAAGTTATTTAATTTGAAAAAATAAAAGATAAATGGGCTTAAGGCCCATATTCAAACCTCAGTGTGGCCCATTTAGCCCATGTATGATTTTGTCTGAACCCAAACATAGAAAGAATAAACAAGTGTCCTGGAAACGATACAAGTAACCTGAATCATTTCGTCCTTCGATTGTTGAGGGTTTAATAATGGCTGGCGAGGAGAAAAAAATTGATGATGCAATCACGAAGAACGACGATAGCGAGGGTCGTGAAGTAATCATGGATAAAGAGGATTTTCGGGATGAATTCCAGTGCTGTGTTTGCCTGTAAGTTTTCCGATCGATGTATTTTTCAGAATTTATTGTAGAAAGGGTAAACGAAAGTAGATATCCAATTCGATCGATTTGTAGCTTGTATCAGATGGATTTAGCTTAGTGAATGTTTTGTTGTATTTCTATGAGAGGGCTTTTGATAAACAGTAACTCGTTCGCCTTGAATTTGCAGGGATCTCATGTACAAGCCTGTGGTGTTGGGTGAGCTAATTCGCGTCTCTTGCTTGAATATGAGTTTCTTGATTCAAAGTATCTGCAAAGTATGACTATTTTCGTGTGTTTTTTCTTTTCGGTTCGTTATCGCAGCTTGCGGTCACATATCGTGCTTTTGGTGCGTCTTCATAGCCATGGACACTTCCGATCACTCTCACTGCCCCGTTTGTCGTAGTCCATTTTCTCATTTCCCTAGAGTCTGTGAATCGATGCACCGCCTGCTTTTAACCTTGTACCCAGAAATTTACAGGAATAGAGCAAAGCAAGTCGCAGGTTCTCTTATCATTGCTAAGCTTTCCTCTTTGTTTGGTATATGTCGGTTTAGAAAACGTGTTTAGCTTTCATCTATCCTATGAAGTTGTATCCTTTACTGAATCTTATTTTAAAGCCTTACATTGATTTGCTGTTCTTCAAACGTTTCAGAAGAAGAAAAGAAACGTGGACAGGAATCTCAGCAGTTTGAAGAAAAGTTAACGGATTCTCAAGTCGGTGAAGTTCATCAGAATGACTCAAACTCTGGACGTGAAGAGAACCCATGTGTTCAACATTCATCAGAAGGATCTGCTTCTTGCAAGGACGATAAAGACGATGAGAAAAGCACTATGAAAGATTCAGACAACACTAGCAAGAAGCTCCTTACGCATTTACAGTGTGGTGTGTGCAGACAACTATTATTTTGTCCCGTTGTTCTGAATTGTGGGCACGGTGCGTTATTACATTTACAAATATGGAGACGAGTCAATTTTTTTTTCTACCCATGGCTTATTCAGTAGCGGTTCCATCTTTCCACAAATGCAGTTTTTTGCGAAGCGTGCGTGCATAATCGCGATGACAGTGCTTGTAGATGCCCTGCGTGTCGAAGTCTTCACCCAAACGGTTTCCCAAGTGTTTGTTTGGCTCTACATCACTTCCTCGAAGAGTATTTCCCAGAAGAATACTCATTGAGAAAAGAATCCTCGACTACCAACACTAATTCTTCAGGTGTATATGAGTTCATACATTGCACTACCATTTTTTCTCAAGCTGTTCTTGAATTTAGTCTGATGTTGCTGTAATAGGTGCGCCAGAGATACGAGATAACGCTGCCCCTACAGATGTACCCACACGGTTTCCTTTGCCTGGTCGGGCTCGTTTAGTCCATCGAGGCGTGGGATGCGATTATTGCGGGGTAAGTTTCCTACACTCCATTTTTTCTCGGGTTAATTATTTCTTCAGCCCTGTAATTTAGGAGGAGTATGATTATATGGACAAATAAATTAGGATGTGGCGTTATACGAACAATAACTTTCGAAATTAAGAAATTTAGGGACATTATACGTTGAAACTTTAGTTTTTGTCATTAAATTGCTTGATTCTGAAAGTTATTGTTCGTATAATGCATTTAAATCTGCCGGAATTCTAATTTATACACCGAAATCCTAGAATTTGGGGCGAAGTCAAGGGTTTGCTGGCGTATAATGTCCGTAAGTTGCTTAATTTTAAAGTGTTAGTCCATATAATGCCGACCTCTAATTTTGTCGTCTCTATAATGGTGCCCTCATAAATTACGGTGCTTCATTATCTCTCGATGTTCGACTGCTACCGAAAAGAGGGACCAAATTGCAAGCTTTTTTTTCAATTGGGGACCGAATCGTAGCATTTCTCACGGTTGTTTCGTTTCAGATGTGTCCCATCGTGGGGGAACGCTACAGATGCAGAGACTGCACGGAGGCGATAGGCTTCGACCTCTGCGAAGAGTGCCATCGGAGCTCCTCCGAGCTTCCCGGGCGGTTCAACAGAGGCACACACCGGAGCACAAGTTCGACCTCGTGCCTCCTCCCCTTTCGACGGCGGTGATGACCCTCGGGGCGGTGGGGGTTGCCGACGCCGGTGGTGGGGAGTACGCCTTTTGGGCGGTTGATGATTCAGAGGAATCTTCTTCGCAGACTTATTCCCCCGGAGCCGACCATTATGGTGATGAATATGCTTCCCCCGTCCCCGACAATTATGTTGGTGGATATTTTTCCCCCGGCCCCGACCATTATGTTGATGAGAATTCGCCCGACGTCCCTTATGGCGATGAGAATGTTTCTCCGCATTTTGTGCTGGCTCGGAGAGGTGGTGGTGGTGGTGGTGAGGATGATAATGGTGGTGGTGGGTGGTGAGGATGATAATGGTGGTGCATTGGATGATTAAGATATAGGTTATGATATGTGTGTGGTGGTACTTGAAAAGATGCATTCAAACTAAATGAAACTTTTGCTCTATTATGAAATGGTTTTAAATGGATTTATGACAATGATTTGATAATGATAATTTATTCTGAAGTGAATCTGAACCTTATTTTGAACTTCTACTTAATGTACGTGTCTGGTTCTATTCTGGAGTTAATGTGAACCTTATTTTGAATTCTACTTAAATGTACGTCACAAAGGCTGAACCTTGTTTTTGAATCTGAAGTGAATCTAAACCATATTTTGAATTAATTTACGTCTCTGGTTCACAAAGGATACGATACGCTGGTCGAGTAACTCGAACAGAGTCGAATTATGACTTCCATTTGGTGACGTGATTGGACCTCTTGATGTATTCGCATATTTCTCGAAATTCTACAATAATTTTTTCTTAAACATCCTTAACTATACCTTGTAATCCAATATAATTAATTGACAATCATCTCATAATATTGTAAATTTTATAAGAAGATAAAGAAGATACCGACGTTTTACATTAAGGCTTTGTCGATTAAAAACTAATACTCCCCCGTCCCACTAATTTTATCACAATTTTCCATTTCGCGCGTCCTAATTTTATCACATTTCCTTATTTAGCAAAAAAACTATCACAAACAATCAATATAATAATATTAAATATTCTGAAAAGACATCAAAATATACACTTTTTTACCTTTTCATTGTATTATATTATTATAATAATGCCACCTTAATTTGCGTGCCCAGCAACTTATGTGATAAAGTTGCTTGGACTGAGGGAGTACTATTTTATGCACTTAAATGCGCGCGTTGTGCAATATATTAAGGGAGAACAACATTTTAGTCCCAGATGTGTCACTTTTTCATGTGCGTTTGGACGTTTTAAGTCGAGTAAAAGTAGATCATGGGCTACCATGTGTTAAATTTCGTCTAAATTAGCGATTAAATTAATCAAGGGAAACAGTAGGATTAAAAGTTGCACCTCGGAACATGGGGACCAGAAACGCCCATGCCTCAAACATGGGGACTATAATTATCGTTCGGCCAATATATTAATGAATACTAAAAATAGAGGGTAATATTTGGAATATATTTTTCTCGTATCCCCAATTTTGATAATTTTGATGCTTAAAAAATAGAATAGATAATTAATGACGTGCGTGCCTTACAAATAATAGAGGTAATTTGTGGCGTAATTAGTTATATGAAAGGCAAAATAGTTCATCAATTGGTTTCGTTGGCCCTCCCTCCAAGAAACCTCTCAAGTAAAGACTGCAAAATTCGAAAAAACCCTGAATAAGAATCGTACGGCCTCCGTCTTCGTAGTACCGCTCAGATCCGATTTCATACGCAATTTTCCACAATCAGTAGCGAGCTATGGCTGCCGCAGCGGCGACGATGGTGAGCTCGGCGGGTGGGCTACTAGCGATGCTGAATGAGAGCCACCCGACGCTTAAACTACACGCGCTGTCCAACCTCAACGCTTTCGTTCACTTCTATTGGCCCGAGATCTCCACTTCTGTGCCAATTATGTACGTGCAGTGGCTTCCAATCTCTATTCTTTCTTTCCGTTAGGTGTTTTCTGTGGTACTGATTAGATGGCTCACTCTGTGATTTTCTTCGTTGTGTTTGTTTGCTATACGGGTACTTCTCTGAAGTGTCTCTTTGCTTTGTATGGATTTGGAAACATGGTTTCTTAGTTCTTACTGGCTTCTTGATGATCAACACCTATTACACATTAGTTTTCCAATTTCTGTAAAGTTAGCTGAGCCAGAGAACTTGGCTTAAAGCTTTCTCCTTTCTAACATATTTCGGGATCCGAATTCTGATTTTCAATCTTTAAGGTTATTTATATCAGATGCTATTGCGGTAGTTTACACTTCTGAGTCTCTGACTACGATTTTTGGGACAGTCATGGTTCTTTTTCTGCAAATATTGCAATTAGTCTATATAATTTGTTGCCGGTGTTTCTATATCTGCACATATCAATTTCTCTATTAATATAGAGCATAAGTGCTTGTTGACTGGTCGAGAATATCGTACATGATTATAAGAGGGAATTTGTTTATCACGAGCAAATTTTCGTGTGCAATCAGTTTTTCTTTCAACTCATTGTATGAAAATTCTATTTGTTCAGTGAAAGTTTATACGAAGATGAAGAATATGATCAGAGGCAACTGGCAGCTTTACTTGTATCAAAGGTAATGTGCTATACGATCTCGATGCGTAATCTTTGGTACTATTATGCACTAGTTTGCGTATGTTGTAGTTTATTGTTAAAAGAATTATATTGACCAAGACGGTTGAATTTGGCTATGTCCAATCTCCAGCTGGATATCATCAGAGAAATAATATGTATGAGATGGAAGAGATTTTAACATCTTCATTATTTGTAACATTTGATGTTGGATTCTTAAATAGGTTTTCTATTACCTGGGGGAACTTAATGACTCACTATCATATGCCCTGGGAGCTGGTTCCCTTTTTGACGTGTCAGAGGATTCTGATTATGTGAATACTCTTCTTGGTGAGGTTTAGTTATTCGTCATATCACAATTGCATTGTTCTTATTCCTTTATGGGGATATTGGTCCTTTTTTATTTGCCGTATTCATCAGTGAAGTGAAGTCTCAGATTGATGCTTTTGCCCTTAAGATTTTCTGATAAGTTTTTCTTGCACCCAGCCAAAGCAATTGATGAATATGCCAGTCTCAAGAATAAAGCAGCTGAATCTAATGATGAAGCCGCAGTAATTGACCCTAGATTGGAAGCAATTGTTGAGAGGATGCTTGATAAGTATGGTAGTTTTTACCTGTACTTTGAAAAGCTAATAATGTTGATTCTCACTGCTAAGGTGTTTCCGTCACCTCTTTTGCAGATGCATAGCAGATGGAAAATATCAGCAAGCAATAGGTATGGCCATCGAAAGCAGACGTTTGGATAAGCTGGAAGAAGCAATTGTCAGGTGTGACAATGCCCATGCAATAATTAATTACTGCATTGATGTCTCTCATTCTTTCGTATATCGAAGAGAATACCGACTTGAGGTAAATGTTTCTTTAAATGTCTGATTTCTATGTTAGTAAGTGGGTGATAATGCTTTGGATGTGTCCCCCCGTTCTCCTATAGTTACTCTCATGTACAGAATCTTTACAAGAACGTGTCCTTTCCTTTCTTTGCTGTATTAAAGGTGGCTGGGTTCCAAAAGAGTAGCATTGCTTTTGAGAAATACTATATGCTCTCTGCTCTGAAGTTTCTTCGTTTGTAGAGCGAATATTTACCACTCTTATCGACAGGTACTTCGACTCCTTGTCAAGGTATACCAGCACCTTCCATCCCCAGATTACTTGAGCATTTGTCAGAGGTTAATGTTCTTGGATGAGCCAGAGGGCGTTGTAAGCATATTGGAGAGTCTCTTACGATCAGAGAACGTGGATGATGCTCTATTGGCATTTCAAATAGCTTTTGATCTTGTGGAAAATGAGCAGCAAGCGTTTCTCTTAAAGGTGAGGGATCAACTTCCGAAACCCAAGACACAATCTTCAGAACAGGTAAGCCCTCGGAATCTACTCAGCTCGACTCTGTACAAAGTGGAAACCCTGTCACATCGGGAGATGCTCAAATGGCGGATGGGAGTCAAACGGATGGCAACTTAACAACTGTTGATCCACGTGAAGCAGTTTATGGGGAGAGGTTAACAAAAATAAGGGGAATTCTGTCAGGAGAAGCTTCAATTCAGCTTTCTCTGCAATTTTTATATAGCCATAACAAGTGAGTGGAATCATTATCAGAGGCTTTTCGTTTCAACAAACATAGATGGTTTAACACAGTTGGTTGCAATCTACTTACAGATCTGATCTTCTTATTCTGAAAACAATAAAGCAATCTGTCGAGATGAGAAATAGTGTCTGCCATAGTGCAACTATATGCGCAAATGCTATTATGCATGCTGGAACCACCGTCGATACTTTTCTCAGGGAGAATCTGGTATTACCCTTTTCTTGACTGAACTTCATATATATTTTTTTTTAATCATATGTTCACCGAACCCTTCTCTGACAATTTAATGTATTTTCAGGACTGGCTAAGTAGGGCAACAAATTGGGCTAAGTTTAGTGCAACTGCAGGACTTGGTGTCATTCACCATGGTCATCTGCAGCAAGGTAGATCTCTCATGGCACCTTACTTGCCGCAGGGTGGGGCTGGTGGTGGTGGAAGTCCGTATTCTGAAGGTGGAGCGTTGTATGCTTTAGGATTGATCCATGCAATCATGGAGAGGGAATTAAGCAATTTCTTCGTGAGAGCCTAAGGAGCACCAACGTTGAGGTTTAGATTCTTATAAGTCTCCTACATGTGTCCTGTTTGACAAACAAAGCATGTAACTGAATTAGTACTATACCTATTAATGCAGGTTATTCAACATGGTGCCTGTCTTGGTCTTGGTTTGGCAGCACTAGGGACTGCTGATGATGATATATTTGATGATATAAAGAATGTACTCTACACTGACAGTGCGGTTGCTGGTGAGGCTGCAGGGATAAGTATGGGCTTGCTCATGGTTGGTACTGCAAGTGAGAAGGCTGGTGAAATGCTTGCTTATGCGCATGAGACCCAGCATGAGAAAATCATTAGGTAAAATGCCTTAAATGATCTTGGATGATGTATTTCTTTTCTCACCCTTACTATTTGTTGATAGGGGTCTGGCTTTAGGGATTGCATTGACTGTCTATGGAAGAGAGGAAGAAGCAGATATGCTTATTGAGCAAATGACTCGCGATCAAGATCCTATATTGCGCTACGGCGGAATGTATGCTCTGGCGTTGGCATACAGAGGTACAGCTAATAATAAGGCTATACGTCAGCTTCTGCACTTTGCTGTTTCTGACGTAAGCGACGATGTCAGACGAACTGCTGTTCTTGCTCTCGGTTTTGTGTTGTACTCTGATCCTGAACAGGTCAGTTTCTTCTGTTTTCCAACTTGATATGTTCCTCTTCGTGCAGGCATATTTTTAACTTGGATGTTTTCTCGTATTGATCATCTTATGGTCCAAAACCTGCATTTGTGTGTCTGATTCCCAACTCTACTTAGACAGAGTTTCCTTTGTTGAGTGCAGACTCCAAGAATTGTGTCCCTCTTGTCAGAATCCTACAATCCACATGTTCGGTATGGCGCTGCGTTGGCAGTGGGAATTTCATGTGCGGGTACTGGTCTTAGTGAGGCCATATCATTGCTTGAGCCATTGACATCAGATGTGGTGGATTTTGTTCGCCAGGGTGCTCTCATTGCAATGGCAATGGTCATGGTCCAAGTCAATGAGGCTAGTGACTCTCGTGTTGGTGTATTCAGGTACTAACTGGTAATGGGCCTTTTCGCATGTTTATCTTTGTTTGCATTATGTTTCATTTTGCTGCTCAGGCGACAATTGGAAAAAATCGTCCTTGACAAGCACGAAGACACGATGAGCAAGATGGGTGCCATTTTAGCTTCTGGGATTTTAGACGCGGGCGGTCGAAACGTGACTATAAAGTTACTTTCGAAGACCAAACATGACAAAATGACTGCAGTGGTTGGTCTTGCTGTGTTCAGTCAGTTTTGGTATTGGTATCCGCTTATATACTTCGTCAGCTTGGCATTTTCCCAACGGCTTTCATCGGTCTGAACTACGACCTAAAAGTTCCAAAGTTTGAATTCTTATCTCACGCGAAACCTTCATTGTTCGAATATCCTAAGCCCACCACAGTACCCACCACTACGTCAGCCGTGAAACTACCAACCGCTGTTTTGTCAACTTCTGCTAGAGCAAAGTCCAGAGTTGCCAAGAAAGAAGCAGAGAAAGCTGCCGAAAAGGCTGAGTCAAGCATGGAAGGGGAAAACGAGTGATAAGGATGGAGAGTCCATGCAGGTCAAATACTATTTCTTCCATTCATATAATTTCACTTTTAGACGTTTTGATTCTTCCTCATTCTTTTTACCACCCAGCTGTCGTCGAAAAGTTATCTTCTCATAGAAGTAAATTAGGACCCAAAACTGCTTTCCTATACGGAAAAGCCTTCCCTTTTTACATGAATTGGCACTTGTTTTACTCAACTTGGATTTCTGCTTCATAATATGAGACGGGTCTTTTAAACAGTGGCTAACTTTACTTCACGTAATTTGTGGACCATGGCAGGTTGATGCTGCCCCAGAGAAAAAGACGGAGCCCGAGCCATCTTTCGAACTGCTGACAAATCCAGCTAGGGTCATCCCTACCCAAGAGAAGTTCGTCAAATCCTCGAAGAAAGCAGATATGTTCCAGTGAAACCCGCCCCATCTGGCTTTGTGCTGCTAAAAGATCTTCGCCCAAACGAAGCCGAAGTACTCTCACTCACTGATTCGCCCATTTCGGGAAACACAGCAGCCACTACTGGGCAACAACAAGGGTCGGGCTCTGCCATGGCCGTCGACGAAGAACCCGCCCCACCACAGCCATTTGAGTACACTTCTTGAACTCCTCTCTCTCTCTCTACATGGTGTTTCTCAGCCACGTCTTTAAACATGGGAGCCTTTTTCGAAGTGTTTCGAGATGCTGTTGAGATGAGAGTGGATTTTTCCATGGGAATCATCTCTGAGGAGGGCGAAGAGGGGGACGATTGTGTTTTTTAGTTGTATTAATTCATGGCTGTTTTGTCGTTTTCATGGAGTTGAAGTTGATGATGCTATTTATTATTTTATCCAAGACAATTTTGAGACGACTTTCATGGAGGATTTTTGTGTTAGAACGCCTATTGCTCGAATTTTCGGAAAATCGAATGCTGGTGAATTCTTTTTTGGATGAGTAAACCTCGAGATGACCGGATCCGGTAAACTGAATGTGGAGAGAACGTAAAAAAATAGTTGTTTTAAAATAAAGTGCAAAACTATTCAAACGCTTTCCACTCTCATTGCTACAATGAACAATATTATTTTATAGATAATTATGTTTTTTAGCCCCGATAAAAGTTAATCACTTTCAAGTTTCAATTAAATTTTTTTAATGAAAAATATAATCTCCTTTGCATTGACTCGCTCAAGCAGCACCGAGAATTATCTTGCTAATAAAACATCAATTGGATTGATGTCGATTAGAAAAAATAATACTTAAAAGTGAAAAAGTGGTTTAGTTTTGCAACATTGTTAAAAGTTAAACTATATTTGCATTCTATTTTAAAAACATCATTATTTTGCCTTCTCTCACTGAATGTGCTTTGGAATAGAGATCCAAGTTTTATTACAATGAAATTCTGGTTTAAATTGGTCATGTCTCTTGGTAACCACCAATGGAAAAGCGTCGTTAAAAAGAGAGAACAATAAAGAAGAGAATGCACTCTCTCTCTCTGTCCTCCAAATCCTCATAAAAAAAAAAAACCAATCTAACAAACCCTAAAACTTCTCCCCCTTCTTCCAATGATGGAAGTTGGGGCCTAGGGTGGGGAGGGAGGGCTTTATTTTTTTTCTCTTCTATTTCTTCTTCATCTAAGTGTAGTGATTCTCGGTCTTCATCTTTTTTTCTTTTTCTTTTGTTGAAATGGACTTGTCAAACCCTCTTACCCACCCCGAGTGGTGGCCGCCGCCACCCAAGGCTGCCGGCCGCCCACCACCCACCACGCCTGTCTGCCGCTCGCCGCCACCACCTCCATCACCTTTCGCCGCCTTCACCCACGAGTCTCCCTAGTAGGAGTCCGTTCTCTCGGCCTAAGGCCGGAGCTTTATCTCCCCAGTGGAATTTTCTTCCTCCTCTGTGGAGTCCCGTTTCGAAGAATATAAAACCCTCGTGTCGAAGCCCGAAAAAAGTGAGTAGTATTGTAAATTTAGCTTAATAGCTTTTTTTGTGATACGTTCTTTAGTTCTAGACCATGGATTTTTATTTTCTTTCGATTTTTATGTTGTTGTTTTGGTGTTTTGGTTGTTATTGCTCGTATGTGAGCCTTTGTTCTCTACCGTCTTGAATGTTGACGGAGAGACTCATTCGGCTTTTAGCTCATGTATTTTTGTAGTTATTAAACTCCGAAGAAAGTCTTATGAATGCCGAAATCTCCGAAACTTGCGTATAGGGCTGTCAAATAGCGTCCTTACTAAGTAATCGGGGATGAAATTGTCCTAGTCCCGACCCTGCGATACTTCTT